>PVJA010009884.1:0-30576 GCA_004027025.1 Myocastor coypus
CTAAGCAACATCAATAGGGAAGTGGGTCATGCCCACACACTGTACTCTGTAGAACGATTGTGAGGACAATATGCAATATGTCAACTTTCAAAGAAAAGAAAGGGGAAAAGAAAAAAAGTAATGTTGATTTAGAAGGGTTAATATTTAATTGTTTGATCAATCTTATATACCTATATGTATTAATCTAAACTGATCTGATGCTGAGAATATGTAACATAATCATTGTTAAATTTAAACAATAAAAAATTGAAACTTGAAAAAAAAAATCAGAGATTGCTATGTGATTTCCAGTTCCTTAGGTGCTTGTGTCTCCTGAATTTGTTTCGGGTGAGCTCAGGGCCTGAGGTTCTATTTTGCTCTTTCTCTTTGATATTTTGTATAGCACTGCCCTTTGATCTATGGTGTAGAGCTTTGGTGCTGTTATGGCCTTAATACCTATCAAAGTTCTTACTCAAGAGAGATTATATGGTTAAGCCAATTATAGTTTTGTATTTACAGAACTATGGTAGGGAACACTAATAATGGGTAGCGACATTTAGCATTTGACAAAGTTTTGTATCTAAGTGTTTGTGTTTAGACAGTAAAAACAAACATTATGTCCGTGCATCTAAGCAGATATTAAATTGGTATTTTGTATTTAATTCAGTTCCCCTAAATTCTGTCTGGTCACCTCCCCTTGGTGGACCTGGGGTCTTCCAAGCAGATTAGTTCACCTGGTTACCTGTTGCCTCCTCTGTACATCAAGAGAAAAAGAGAGAAGACATGACCCTAGACCCAGGTCCAGCAAAGTGTCACAGCTTACTGGGTCTGGCTCTACCAAGCTTGAACTTGCCCACATGTGCCTAGCTTGTATCTGGCTGCTGTTATTAGTTTCTTGCTGCTACAACCCACGGGAGTGAAGCCCACACATGTTGGGACTGGGTTGGGTCTGGTGAGATATGTGGATGCAGAGCAGATCTCACACACTCACTCTGGGCTTAGGGTGTGTCCGGAGAGGATCAGGAAGAGCAGTGCAGTCCTTCTCCCTTACACTGTTGCTGAGTTGGGACTATAGGAGATATGGCGGACACGGAGCAGAGCTCACACACTCACACTGGGCTTGGGGTACACTTGGAGAGTCAAAATATTTAAATAAACACATTTCCAAATAAGATTTGTAAATGAGCAATAATGGCAGGGAAAATTCTCAGCAACATTAGTTATGAAAATGCAAATCAAAATCACAATAACGTATCATTCATACTCACTGAACTGATTGTACTGCAGGCCAAAAGAGTTGTTGATGATGTTGTAGGCATCCACATTAGATAGAAATACTGTAGGCAGTCAGACAGGGACAGACCCTCAAGGAGACAATGTGGAAGACAAGGTGACTTGCAGCTTTCCAAGAGGCAGACACCCCTGCGGTGGGCCAGACCTCAAGACAAAAGAGAAAACAAATGTAGCCACGTATTTTCTTAGGAAAGCACATCAGGGATTGATATTCTAAATATGTGTCAATCTCCCTAAGAGAGCCCAATTGAGTCACTAACCCAACTCCCAACAGGAAGACACCCTGTTCTGTATTCATACCTGTGTGCTATGTGACTCACTTCTCCATTCGGTATTTGATTTAGTCAATTTTACCTGAGCAACAGTGCTTATAACCTCATTGGCTGACAATAATTTTGTCCCACCTCATCCCTACCTAAATGAGTTCCTGTGGTTTCCACCTTAGACCCGCCCCACTACTTGGTTTTACTCTATTAAAAGTCCCTGGAAGAGACAGCTTCGGGGGGACCACCCACTCGGGATCCCCCTCTTGTCCTTCTCTCAGACAGGAGCTTTCTTTCCCTCAATAAATATGTTCTGCTCATTACCTCCATTTGTTCCTAAAATTCATTCTTCAGTTTTAGAGAGCACAAACTCGTCCCAGGTGAGGTTGGGAGCTCAGTTTTCCCTATATCATGTGGCCCTTCCCTGTATCATTTGGAGGTCATCTACCTGAAATTATTTTTTACACTGTATCAATGAGGATGAGAAGAAATGGAAACTCTTGCACATGGTTTGTGAGGACATACAATAGCACAGATATTTTGGAAAATAACTTAGTAGCTTCTCAAAATAGTAAGTGTGGAGTTCTAGTGAGATAAAGTACATTAAAGGATGCTCAGTGGTAGAGTGTTTACCATTCTCCAGGTACATGGTTCAATCCTCAGCACCTAAAAAGAAAGAACAGCTTCCTAATGCCAATCTTGCACAATTCTCAAGAGAAATGAAAACGTTTTTCCATGTGAAATCCATTGATGTAAGTGCTTACCGGGCAACTTCAGGGGCCTGAGTTCAATCCCCTGTACCACAAAAAAAAAAAAACAAAAAAACCTCAAAACCTGCTTTGGGCCAGGGAGATAGCTCAGGGGAACAAGTGCCTGCTTGGAAAATGGAAGTTCCTCAGTTCCACCTTCGATTCCACACACAAAATATTCATTACTGAATAATAATAACAACATTACTATTACTTATAGTATGAAAAAAGTCAAGACATCTGAAGTATCTAAGAAGGATAAAGAAATTGTGTCACCATAGCCATAGAAATAGATATTATTTAGCAATAAAATATTATAATCATTTATTAATAATAGCTACACTGTGAATGATTCTTGAATACATTATGGTAAATGATAGAAACCAATTACAAAAGAACATGATTGTATTTATTGTAATATCCTCAGGCACATCTATGGAAACAGAAAATGAAATAGTCATTGCCTGAGAGGTGAGATGGCAGAATGAGAATTGACTGCTGATGGATAGGGGTTTGAACGGTTTTTAAAATATTATAAATTATACCGTAGTGATTGTTTCACAACTCTAAATGTACTATAATTTGTAGTAAATAAGAGCAGAATCATAAAGTCCAACATGAAAACTTTTTATCATCCCTGAAAAAGGCAGAAACTAGATACTAGTGATTAAAGAGTGAAGTGTGTGTGTGTGTGTGTGTGTGTGTGTGTGTGAGTGATGGAAATTGAACCCAGGGCTGGGATAAATGCTAGGTAAATGCATGAAACTAGGTCGTCGACTTAGTAAAATGATTTAATACAGCTCCAGTGCTCACAGGGCTTCCAATAAATCGGTGTTATGGCCCTGTGGATATCCTTGGACACCCTCAGGTGCTCTGAGGTGGGGTTTTTGAAAGAAGCGTGGTTCATGTGGGCAATGAAGACCCATGCTATTGAAGAGTAGAGTGGAGTCCCAACCCCTCTGTACACTGTGTTTTCTGTCTGTCCTAGGAGAAGCATCATCCTTCTGCCCAACCCTCCCTCTGTTGAAATGACTAATTATGGAGAAAAAGGAGAGTCTCAATGATTTTTTTTCCTCTTTAAGTTTCAGATATTGGGCACTGAAATCTATTTGTGTTGGATGTGATCATGTTTTTGTGAGAGAGAGAGAGAGAGAGAGAGAGAGAGAGAGAGAGAGAGAGAGAGAGAGAGTGTTTCATTTGTTTTTGTTTCTGGGCAAAGAAAATAAAAGTAGAAATTCAAGACACAGTGAGATATTGGACAGTTTGTAGAATGTATAAAAGCCATAATGATTCTTTAAATGTAGAATTCTTTAGATTTTAAGGGAGAACAGAAGCCAGCATTGGTGGGACAAGAAGGCATGCATCTAACAGGACAAGGCTCATTCCATGTACAAAAGACAATTGAAACAAGTAAGATGCATTTTCACATGGAATTTTGGAAGTGATATTAAATAAGCAACCTTCTGAATAAAATTCCTCTTAAAAATATCAAAGCACACTTATATTTGTCATGAAATTTATCTGGGGTACCTAAAATTGGTTTCAAATCTCACCAAACTTGCTTTTCAAATAAAATGCACATGATTAACACTAATATTTTGAAAATAAATTGAAAGCTTTTATTATATTCCAAGAATGTGTTGAGTTGACGCAATAAAATATAGGGAATACACTATAAATATAAGTCATCTCAAGATTAAATTTCCACATTTTGCTATATGTGCTTTTAACACATTTAAGTGTACATATAGTACTGTTCCTGAGATTAAATACAGAAAGATAAAAAGAAAACTTTGAAGGAAAACCCTCCAAAATTGGAACACTGCTTCTCTGGTTGCAGAGTTGCTTCAGTGGAGACTGTAAATGCTATGGAGTTTGTTCTCTTCTGAGTTTGTTATTTTCCTAATACATTTGATAATGCACTTGCTCACCTTTCAGAGTTTACTTGGTCTGTCTTGCTGAGACACAGGAATAAAGTACTCCACTTGGTTTGGCTAAATAATCCAGTCTCGTGCGCTCAACATCATATGTGTTTCAAGAATCAGCTTAAATTGTCCCTTTTTGATATATTTTCTACTTCTCTAATTTTTGCATATACTCCAATAGGAAAGCAGAGAGTCAACATCTTAGCTCAAAAAATAGCCTACAAAACAAGGATCTGAAACAAGAGTGTTTTTTCATTTCCCCCAAAAACCACAGACATATTGGTTCACCCCTCCTGCCCCAGATCCAGCCTTATGCTATGGTTTCACTCAAAGCTGACAGAATGGGAGCAAGTAGCCCTCTGCATGGAACTTCATGCATAAGAAAAGAATCCTTATGCAGAGAAGCCCTCTATCTTATGAAGAGTTTCTCTGGCTTTACTAACATACATAGATGAGCTTCATTAGTTGAATTTTATCACCGACATTGTCATTCTCAAAAGGCTCATGAAGGGTATGTTATTGCCAATAGACGTGTTATAGATGTCCACAAAGGACTTCACTTTGTTAAATACTATAGGCTCCATTTTCTCCTGCGGAAAATCTAAATAAACAGTATCAAGTAGTAAAGTACAAAACATGAAAGAGAATGGCAAGAAAAGTACAAGAAATGAACAATTGGCTCCTAATTGTATTTTTCTCATGCTTCCCTAATATTAGAAATCAAATGTCATTTACATATGCAGATATTAATTTATACACACTGAAGAGAGGTATGACAATAGCTGGTAGATGATAATGATAGTAGATAGACTGACATAAATGCTATGAAAATGTGCATAACGATCTAGACAGATATAGACATAGATGCTTATACACCTACATCCATAGATCTTTATCCAAACCAACATTTATAGACACAAATGTCAAAAAATTGTTAGTATCTCTTCATGTATTTAATATAATAAGTAAATAATAGCTTCTATTTTATTGACTGGAAACTCCCAAAACATCACTTAAAATTTCTAAATCAAATTTGGACTTAATAGTTACAGGCTTGCAATAATCTTGTGAAATCCAGATAAAAGCAATAACCTATTCTGAAATTGTGTGTGTGTGTGTGTGTGTGTGTGTGAGACCAGGATTAGAACTCATGACCTTGCACTTGCCAAGCAGGCACTTGTGCCACGGAGCTATCTCCCCAGCCCCTATTCTGAGATATTAAGTGAATAACTTTCAAGATGAAAGAATAGTTGCAAATAGAAGATATAAATCTAAGCCTAATTCAATTTGTAATCCCCAAAGTACTATGGGACAAGTTAACACAATATAAATGAGTGAATGAGTTTCCCAGAAAAGTCTTGATCTTTAGTCTGAATAATGGGAAGTGAATGAACCCAGATCATGTGGAGATCTGTATCACTGGTCAGTAAAAGAACTTTTAGAACTTCTGGGACAGAGTGGTGAGCAGCAGAGTAAGAGCCTTTCCAAGACTTGGTGTCCAGACACTGGAATGCAGCAAGGTGAGGACGAAGAGGAGGGAGGTGGGTACCTGAGACTTGGGAAGAATCTGAAGGGAAAACTAAAGCCTGTGAGGAGAGTATGGAGAGACTTCAATGAAGGAGTAGCAGCACTTTTTCCCTGAGCCTGGATTCACTGCATGAGAGAAGTGACTCAGAATTCAGTACGGCAGTAAGTCAGCTGCCAACTTCAAGTTAGTGGGAGGTTGAGGAGCCAAATACAAAACAACAGGGAGCTGCATCTAAGCTAGTGGAAGACCAATGGGCTATTGTAGGCCGAACAAACCTGGTTGCAACCTCACACCAAGAAACCAGCCCGAACTATAGTAGAACTAAGTGCACAGGCTTGCTGAGATTATCCACTGCCCCACCATAAAGGTACAGCTGGGATAAATTATTGTATTGATCAACTTGGGTCTGGACTTGTCTGTCCCCATTGTCTGCCAGTAACAGCAGAGATACACCTTGAAGTAGATATTTTTTTCTTATTTTCCTCTCTTTTCTTTCTCTTTCTATTGTTGTGGGGTTGTTGTTGTTGTTATTATTTCTTGATTATTCTTATTTTTTAAAAGAATGTGAGTGTACTTTCTAGTTTTATTATCCTTTTTCTTCTATTCTTGCTTTTTATTTCATCATTCTCACTCTCCTGGCAGCCTTCTTATTCAGTTTCCCAAAGTTTGTGTGATCTTCCTTTATTCTCCAAACTTGCTTTTAATTGACACTTATTCTCCTATTTCTCTATTGTTTCCTCACAGTCCCTCTAAACTGTCTCCACTGAGGATAAAAATCACCATGCCGAAGGTATTGAGTTTTCTCTGTCTTTTCTAGACAGGTTTTCACTATGCTGTTCAGGCTGGCCTTTGACTCTCTTTGTAGCCCACGATGACCTCAAACTTTCAGCAATTCTCCTGCTTCTGTCTGCTGAGTTCTGAGATTACAGGCATGAACTGCCACAGAGGGTTCAATACAACATTAAATTTTCTGTTTCATTTTAGATTGTGATATATAACTACAAATCTTTTTCAGGTAGTTAACAATGGTAAGTTGATAGTTGCCACAGTTTGTCATTTTTTAGACTGTGTTGGATGCTGTTGTTATTGCTGATTGTACCATTTTAGCCAAGGTGACATAATTGTCCTAATCAATTATTCTTCCTAGTACACCAAGATTAAGATGGCCTAACAGTCATAAAAAGTACTATAAGCCAGTGCCCAAAAATGAGAGGCTGGGCGAAACAGACACGACTTCTCATTCCCAATAAATTAAAGAGGTGGGATCTTGCAGGAAATTGAAAACCCACTTTTTACAATAACATCCCAAAAATGAAATACTTAGGAATCAATCTTATAAATGAAATAAAAGATTTATACAGTGAAAATTATAGAACTCTGAAAAAAAGAGACTGAACAGGACTTCAGAAAATGGAGAGATATTCCTTGTTCCTAGATGTGAAGAACCATTATGAAAATGGCCATATTCCAAAAACTGTTATATATATATATATATATATATATATATATATATATATATATATATATTGAATGCAAAACCCCATCAAAATACTATTAGTTTTTGTCCCTATCCGTGGAATGCCATGCTAGCCCTGTGCCTGGGGCATGCTGAGATGGCATGGTGATACACATCTGAATTCCCAGAGCTTTTGAGGCTGAAAACAGGAGGATCGCTATGAGTCTGATCTGTATAGAAAGACCCTGTAAACCCGGTACTAAACACAAGATAGATAGATAGATAGATAGATAGATAGATAGATAGATAGATAATACCATTAGTATACCTCATAATCTAGAGAACAAATTGCTAAAACTCATTGGGAAGCAAAAGATATCAAGAATATCAAAAGCAATCCTGAGCGACAAAGGAAAGGCAGGAAACCTCCCAATCCCTGACCTGAAATTATACTATAAAGCTACCATGATAAAATCAGCATGTTATTGACATAAAGACAAACTTGAGGACCAATGGAACAGATTAGAAGATGCAGACACAGCTATAAGCACACTCAGCCACCTTATCTTTGACAGAGGAGCCAAACACACTCACTGGAAGAAACATAGCCTTTTTAATAAATGGTGCTGGAGAACTGCCAGCACCATGCCAAAGAATGAAAGTCGACCTATGTCTATCACCACCCACTAAACTACAGTGAAAATGTACCAAAGATTTAAATATTAAAACTGAAACATGAAGTCTTCTAGGGGAGAAAGTAGGTGGAAATCTTAAGGACATAGTGGTAAGTAGAGGTGCATGAACAAAAACAAACTGCATGGGAAATATGTCAGAGAATTTACAATTGGGATCTCATCTTTTTGAAAAGTTTCTTCACTGAAAAAGAAATCATCAAGCCGGGTGTGGTGGTGCAAGCCTGTAATCCCAGCACTTGGGAGGCTGAGGCAGGAGGATCGCTGCGAGTTCGAGACCAACCTGGGCTATGAAAGTGAGCTCAAGGCCAGCCTGAACTGCATAGCAAGACCCTGTCTCAAAAAGACAAAAAAAGATTATCAACGGAGTACAAAGAAAAACTTATGAACTGAGAAAAGATTATAGCCAACTATCCCTCGGACAAAGACCTTCTATCTACATCATACAAAGAATTTTAAAAATCAGACATTTACAATTCAAAGATCCAATCCAAAAATGGGCATCTGAGATGAATGTACAGTCTCAAATGAAGAAATAGAATGACAAATAAAAATATGAGAAAATGTTCAACATCACTGGACATTCGAGAAATGCAAATGAAAACAAGACTGATTCCATCTCACCCCCGTAGAGAATGGCTATCATCCAGAAATTAATCAGTAACAAATGCTGGAGGGGCTGTGGGGAGAAAGGAACCTGTTGGTAGGATTGCAGTCTGGTACACTCACTATGGAAATCATTGTGGAGATTCCTCACAAGCTAGGATTGGAAGTCCCATTCAACCCAGCTATTCCCCTCCTGTATATTTTTCCAGAACTGAAAACATCATGCCACAGAAACTTATGTGCACCCATGTTTACTGCAGCATAATTTGTCATAGCTAAATCTTGGAAACACCCCAAATTGAGGAATAGATAAACAAGATGTGGCATTTTTACACAATGGAGTATTATCTAGCTATAAAAAGGATGCATTTGAGGCTTTTATTAGGAAGTAGATGCAATTAGAGACCATACTATTAAGTGAAATATATCAGACTGGCATGTACAAACATTGTATTATCTCCTTTGTGTGAGAATCTGAAACAATAAATAAAATCTGAAGCATACAATAAGTACTATGAAAAGGGAATGAACTTGTTCAAAAGGAAGGGATTACTAAGATAAGGAAAAGTACAGGAGAGGGAATGGGAGAAAGAGAAATATGTATGCATGTATGTATGCATGTATGTATGCATGTATGTATGCATGTGAGCAGGATCGTTTGGATAATCGTACTGTGGATTTCTGCTGGCCTATGGAAATGAGCAGTTGATGTTTAATTATTGTTTATCTTGTTTTTCATTTTTTTCTTTTTCTATCTTCTTAATTTCATATAATTATTTTCTTTTCTTCTCTCATCCAATTTTTCATACATATACCTGGTAATTTGAATGATTAATTTGAAGACAACACTAAGCAATACAGCAAATACTGTCAAATTCACATTTTTTTAGTGAAATATTGTATCATCTGTACTATTTTCTGTTTAAATGCTAGCTTGCACTTTCTATAAAATGTAATTTGAAACAGAATAAACTTGAAACATTATAGCTAAAAGGTTTGTGTCTTGAGACCACAATCCTTTTAGCTTTCTTTTTTTTTTTTAAATGTATTTGGGTCCCACTGTGTAGCTTGGACTCCTGGTGATCGTCCTGTGTTCAGCCTCCCCAGTACTGGGATTACAGTATGCAGCACCACAAGCACGCTTGGTGGCCAGCTCAGCACACCTGAGGGTGGGATTGGCACAGCATGTGGTGCCAAGGATCAAACCCAGTCCCTTTGCTGGCCTAAGCAGGCGCTTAGTCCACTATACTATCTCACTGGCCCAAGATCATACTCTTTTAAGCGGTATAAATCAGGCAAACGTGTTTAAATATCACATTAGCTCTGTGAATTGACAAACCAAAATAAGAATCTAATGTAAAATAGATATTGTTAAATAGGAAGAAATTTTTCAAAAGGAAAGGGGAACTATGGAGAGGGAAAGGAAGGAAGGGAAAAGAAAAGAGAAAGAAAAAAGATAAATGGAAGCAGCACTTTGCAAGGAAGGAGGGACAGTGGGGTTGAAGGGAGGGGAGGGTAGAGAGATCAAAAAGAAGAACCAAGATGTGTCCTGTATGGTACAAATTCCCTAGGAAAATGTGATCAATGTGTATATCTAAGTTCTACTAATAAACTTAAAAGTTTAAAAATAAGGACTTGGTCAAGCAGTATGTTAACACTAAACACATTGTGACCAAATGCAACACTAACGCAGCCTGTGGTCCTGGGCGCCATGCAGCGTTGTCTGAGCCACGCACTGCGTAGCTAGGCAAGTTTCCTACTCACTGTGAGATGTGTCTGCTCATTCACTTAAGAACCCTTCTGTTTGGTTTAGGGTAAGCTAAACTTAAGTAGCATTCAAAAGAAGGAAGCATATTTCCTAACAAAGAAAAATGAATGCCACACTATTTTTTTTTCCTTTGAGACAGGGTCTGGCTCTGAATATCAGGCTGGCCTTGATCTCCTGATAACCCTCCTGCCTCAGCCTCCTTAACTCTGGGAGCCATTCCATTTTGTGTAGATATGCTTAGGAATTAGCATTTAGCATACAGTATATGCACATATACTGGAAGACTGAGACTTTCGTGCCATTTATAAGCATTTCACAGCTCCAGTCTCTTGGTTGCCAGAACACACCTGAAAACCATGGTCTGTTCGAACTAACCATGGTGATGCCAAGCTCACAGCAAAGGAAAAGAGGGCAAATAAGGCAAATAACTATTATCTTAGTTTGCATGGGAATTTCTTATTGAATCATTGCTTGTCGCCTCTGCTGCCTTCTGGCCTTATCCGAGATCCAGGCCACCTAAGTCAGGATCTTTCCAATCTTCTCTTTCTGGCATTTAACCTTCACACTCCCATCTCTTTGCTAGGACTCCTGACTGATTCTCACTGCCTCAGCTGTAATAAGGGTCAAATGATATTATAGATATAAAAAGATATCTTAGTCCATTTTGTTGCCATAGGAAAATAACTGATACTGGGTAATTAAGAAAACGTGCATATTAATTTCTTATCGTTCTGGAGGCTCAAAAGTCCAACGTTTAGGCCCTTCTTGCTTTGTCAGCCCATGGTAGAAGACAGAAGGTCAAGAGTGCATATGACAAGTGGAGGTGAAACTGCTTTGATAACGGACCTACTTTCATGATGGCGAATCCGCTCCCAGAATAAATCCATTCCTATGACAACATGTGAGAGGTAGCATTCGTAAATGTTCACTTATGACAGCAAATCTTTAATGAGTAATCGTTCCCGAAAGATCCCACCTCTGGACACCACTGCACTGAGAATTAAGTTTCCAACGCAGAAACTTTAACAGGCACATTCAGACCACAGCAGAAGTATTCAGACAATAATAGCTGGAACCAACATTGTTTCCTCTCCTTTAAAACTTAAGCAGAGCCTCACAGACCATGGATTCAGGTGACTCTGGGGGAAGACCAAGGAAGTAGAAAGACTGACTGGCCTGTGACAAACCTGTGAGCTCTGACCAGTGCCAAGTGAGGATTTGTTCAGTAGGGCAGTGGGAGTCAAGCCCAAGCACCATGCATAAGGGAATAAAAGGCTATGCAATCCATCTTCAAGAGAGGCCATGTTGCAAGGCGAGGGTGCAATCAACGTCAAGGTGAATGTGAACAGACTGCCACTAGTCCCTATTCTATGCGCACCTCTGATGTTCACTTTGTCCTGATTTCTAGTATAGTATTTTGTTAGCACTACCAGAACAGTTTATAGCTTATTATTGTGTCAATTAACTTACATTATGTACTCTAAAGTTCAGCAACTTAAGCCACTTATTTAGCTACTGAATCAGGACTAGAAACTAAATTATAGGGAAGAACAAGGAGGAAAGGGGTAATTAATAAATACAGCATCTTCATCTTGTTATCTGAACTCTATCTGCATTCCTTAATCTTCTCCAAGAAAGTAACATAGCATATAAAGCAAAGGTTTATACTAACATATGTTCAAAGCCGTTAGAGTCTGAAATTCTTAAGTAGTTCACAGTACTCTGTGTTTTCATTCATGGGTAGAATTCAAAAGAATAAAGAATGAATATTTTTCCTTCTGCTTTCTTCCCAGTATGGAGGCATACTGAAGGATAAAAAGAAGAGGCTTTGGCATAGCTTGGGTTTGGATACAAGTAACAAAGCCAACCACAGTTCTCCGTTTCAGTGGATAATGCTGAAAAGACCAAGAAGAGTTAAGAAGAAAGGCAAATAAGAAAAAGAAAATACATTTAAAAGTGAGGGAATAAATATCTATCACTTGGCATTGTGTATAGGCGGCAAGAGTAGTGAAATATGTGGCCAACTCCCTCTCCTTAATTTTACTCATTGACTAAGTATCATTTATGATGTGCAGGGAATAGATGTGAAATAGTTCGCTGAATGTAAGAGAATCGAGGTGTTTTAGACCTTACAGTGGTTTGAAAACTCGCCCCCAACAGAGCACGCACTAAGGTGTTTGTCCCCAGCAAGTGGAGGTATTATGACAGTTGGGCCCAGAGCAGGCAGGGCTGGGTTGAAGTCCTCCACTCATAGGGGATTATGCTTGGGGCCCGGACCCTCGTCTTCCCCTCTGCTCCTTGGGCATCACAGGGGAGCAATGTCAGGCATCCTTTCTTCCTTCCATGCTGAGCTCCAGCAGCACAGGTCCCTATACGATGGGACCAACCCTCCACGGAATGAAACTTCCCAGACCGCAGGTCACAATAAACCTATCCTTATTAGAAGTTTCTTAATCTCAGGCATTTGTCACAGTAAGGGGAAAGTGACTAATATCTATCTTTCTGTCTATCATCTATTTCTCTAACTATATCTATCTATCTATCTATCTATCTATCTATCTATCTATCCTTATCTTCAAGAAACTTCCTTTCTGCTAAAAGAGACACCAAGAAAAAAATAAAACAGTAGTTGTAAAACAGTAAGAGCCTGCCCAGATTTCCTGGAAGCACAGCAGACTGATCTAGAGCAGAAGTTGAGCATGAGCTGTGGTGTTTAAAGATGGGCTACCAAAGCAGACATCCTCAGATGTTCTAACTTGACTACATTTGGGGCAGTTCTTGAAGAGCCTCAAACATTGCCCGAGTTGGAGAGAAAAATATTTCAGACAGGGCAACAGCCTTAACAAATGTCTTGTAGCATAAGAGAATACTGTTTGTGGAATAAAGAAGTATGAGTGACTAAACTATAGTGCACACAGGGAAGATAGGGTTGAAGTTGGGGGAGACCACTTATTCCATACCAAATGACTAGAATACTCATAGACCTAAGGTGTCCAACTTCAGTGACAGACATCACATGACATTTCCACCCCTACCATTATATTTAGTGTCTGATATTTTCACCTCTGTTAACAGTGTAATGCATCGTAGCATAAAGAAGAGTTGGTGAGCTGGGTGTGGTGGTGCACACCTGTAATCCCAGCACTTAGGAGGCTGATGCAGGAGGATTGGTGTGAGTCTGAGACCAGCCTGAGCTACAAAAGTGAGCTCAAGGCCAGCCTGAAATGCACAGCTATACCCATCTCAAAAAGATTGGAAAAAAAATGTTGGTGGGTAGAACAAACTACCTTAATTATCTACAACACTACCTAAGCAATTCAAATTTGAAGAAAATGTTTAAATAAGTTTAAATAAATCTTGTCTGTAACATCTATATATGATTTTCCTTCTAAGGAAAACTACCTTCTATTTTTAATCAAATTCATTTCTCTATATACTGAGGGACTAAGCTCATTAGAATCCCCAAGGAGTATTCTATCATTCCCACAAAAGAGAGAGGGAGGGAAGAAAATATAAATTTCCAGGGGTGATTCTGCACACCAGTGTAGTTTTCTAAAGAATGGTTTCCAACCTGTTAATAGTTTTCAATACACAGCAGCTGCAATCCATGAAGGAGATAAATATTCATGGCACAAAGCATTTATATGTATCAAATGTATATTCATGAACAAATGGCTTCCCCTGCCTTTAATAGTGTTTGCCATGCAGTGGGTGAAGAATGGACCGAGTTACCCATGCCTGCTACCACCGAGGCTCTGCTGCTACCTCTACTGAATGTCCCTTCCACAGTGACTACAGCCAAGACAATAGCCATGGGCGAGAATGTCTGGACTCAGTACCTGCTTCTTGCAGATACTGGAAATCTACACTCTCCTGCATCCAACATGAACAGCAGATTTTATATCCCTGCTAGCTTATTTTTCTTGTATGGTCATAGGTAGACTGTAATATCCATGGTAGACCCCCCTCTTTCAAATACACTTTGTCACAGCAAGACTCCCCTCCCCAAGGGCTTTATTGTGAATACTGGGAAGGAAATTTGCATACACTAATAGTGCTCTGGGGTGACCGTGGGTATCTGGCTGTCATGCCCTCCCTCAGCGGGCTCTGTACAGCTCCGAGGCAAGAGGAGGACAGCGAAAACTGCAGAGAAGTCTTGGGCATTCATTACAGATGGTGGATGGTGTGAGCTTTTGAAGATGGCATACTGGTTCATAAAACTGCTATTGCTCCAGTATTATCCCAGGAGGGAGGCAAGAGGAGAAACACGGGAAAGGCAGTGCCTTTTCTTGAGCATGAATAAGGAGTCAGGTGCAGGTCCGTGGGGGTAGAACACAACTTGCTAAAACAGGAGAAGGAAAGAAGGAAAGAAGGAAGGAAGGAAGGAAGGAAGGAAGGAAGGAAGGAAGGGAGGGAGGGAGTGAGAGAGAGGAGGGGTGAGGGAAGGGAAGGGAAGGGAAGAAAAAGAAAGAAAGAAAGAAAGAAAGAAAGAAAGAAAGAAAGAAAGAAAGAAAGAGAATTGAAACAACATAAACTGTAGTACACAGGCAAAGGAATTGTTTTGCTTTACAGTCAGAGCCTCTTAACTCCTTTCCAGTGTTCTGGTCAGTCTGTCCTCCCAAAAGAATGGGCAAGAATCGCTGGGGGACGTCTATGCGCCAATACCCCCCAAACGAATGCAATTACTATATGCTCTTAAAAAGAAAAATATTTATGTCCCCATCAGACATGCTAACACTTCTCATTTTTCTCCTTTGGTATTTTACATCAATTGTACAAGATGTAAGGGCTGGCCAGACACCTCAGCAGATTTAAGTGCCTGCTTAGGCAGATTCAGGGGTCGGTCCCCAGCCTGCTGTGCCGGCCCCACCCTCAGGGTGCACTGAGAAGGCAGTTGAGACTGGGTCTGGTGGCACATGCCTGCCCCAGCACTTGGGAAGCTGAAAACAGGGGGATCACTATAAGTCTGATCTCTGTAGTGAGACCCTGTAGTCCCTGTAGACCCTGCCCTAAAATACAAAAATAAAATAAAATACAATACAAGATGTGCTTTTTAAAGGACAATGATAAGGTGACTATGTGACTTGAGACCATTCTTCTCTACATGTTTTCATAAAGGGACCCAATCACTTATGAATTTCAATTTGCAGACTACAATTGCAGCTGATCCTTTCATTAGACTATGTAATGTTATTTTATATGTTATATAAAACTCTTAAGTCACAACCTAGTAGTAAACTATGAGAAGATTTGGGCTCTTTGTGCTGTAGGACCAAGATTATGTATGATGACAGGTGACCAGAAAACTCCTTGTTAGATATGTCGAGGCTTGAGAAATATCGTAGATTACAGATATATTTGGTGAGGACAAAGCCATATTTCACTATAAGTGAAATGCTCTCATATTCCAAATACCATTCCAATAGGTAAAACAAAAACTAACTTGGCCCTAAACTTTATTTCCCAAATCAAATCAATCATGAAGAAATGCTCCTGAGATGTCTATAGATAAATAGAAAAAGGTTCTCTGCAGGACGCAAGTTCTCTGAGGCATGTAGCTGAGGTCACTGCCCTGCCCAGAGCCTGACAGCTTGGAGTTAGAGAATTGGGGAAAGCTACTGTTCATCTTTTTTCCTTTGTCTCAACCCAGTACGTGATTTATGTCAACTCTCTCTGTATCACCACTTTTATAGAGCCAGAGCTATAGATCAGATTTCCATTGCTGAACAAAATTTTTGATGCTTGCTGCAGTTTAAAGGAGGAGGTATTGACTTTGGCTCATGAGGTCAGAGTTTTCACTCCTGCCAGGCCGACTCCTGGCAGAAATAGCCGAGCAGAAGGGTGTGGTGGAACGAAGCTGCTGAGCTCACGGCAGCCAGGAAATAGATTGAGTTGGAAGGAGCCATAAAGGAGGGGCCCAGGAGCCAGAGTTAGCCCCTAGCCCACACTCCCCTGACCCACCCAGGCCCAGCAGAAGTGAGCTGTCCTGAGCCCTCAGGCCTTTCTCTGTCTAATCGAGCTGAAGATCAAGACTTCTGGATCAGTTCATTTGGAGGCTGCACATAACCTGCCGAGCCTCAGTGATTTCCTAAGAAGCAGAGACCATGAATGACCTAGCAACCAAGTTCATTTTGATCTGGTCCAGCGCTTCCATTTATCTGAATGGCTCCTCCCATTCCAATCAGGGGAAAGGACTGTGGTATTTGCTGTACATGCACCTGCTTCTCTGGAGATGTCTCTAGGCTAGCAGAGAGAAGAAGCAAAAGAGCCACAATTAGAACACGGTAGGCCAAGTGCTTCAAGCGAAGCAGGAGCTACGAGTTCTGGACTTTCGTACATCTGCCCATCAACTCACAACAAGAAACTAAAAGGCCTGAGGTGGAACTCATGCTTGTCCATGTCATCATGCCCTGCTTACAGGAATGAAATACTCACCTAACTGTGTCCAGCCTTCTGCACAAAGCAGCAGTGATCCAAGAACAGCCAGAGGATATGCTCTTCCCATACCCTGGGTTAAAGTGGTTACAACTGTGTCCTAGGTCTGCTTTTAGCCCCAGAGAAGGCAGGAGCTAGGAAGTAGAAAACACAACTCTTAAGGCTCACTGAAATAAGGACATCAGTAGTAAGGAGAAGGGTCAGGGAGGTTCTGGTTGCAAACGGGGCTCCTTGCTTCCCTGAGGCTGCTGGAACTGTTCTGACTGTGGGGCCATCCTCACCACCTACCGCTCAGTCCAGGGACCGGGTTGGCTTTGTGATCATCTCTGCACAGTACAAGGCCTACTGGGACCTGATGCTGCACCTGAGGAGAAGCCGCTGTCTTCACTCTAGCACCTACTTGGCTTCATCCTGGAAGACAAGTGGACCCTCTGCTACCCTCATCAAGTCCTGCAGTCAGTGACCAGCTTCCAAACTTTTACCCCAGTACAAAAATACTCCTTTACATGAACGTTTAGTTAATCATCATTTCAATTACCCATAGTCAACTGTAGTCTAAAAACACTAAAGGGAAAATTCTAAAATAGACAAATGGCCAGTTTTGAATTGTGTGACATTCTCGGTGGTGTGATGACATCTCATGTCACAGGTCATGAATCTATCCTTTGTCCAGTGTAGCCATACACTAGTTACTGTGTCGATCTCTTACACTGCTCAATTTATTAGATTTTATCATTGGTGTATGTGAGTATAAGAAAAAGAATAGTAGACAACACATGGAGCTATCCAAAATTTTAGGCACATATGGACAGTCTTGGAATATATCACCTCCAGATAAAGAGGGATTGGTGAGCTGACCCATGTCCTGGGCTGCAGGAGTAACGTGTTCATTACTCAAGAACTAACTGCAACATTTCATAAAGCTTCCCATTGGTCATCTGCCTCAGAACTCTCTCTCTCAAAAATTTGAATATGCAAATGTCTCTTGCCATCGTCTAAGATTTTAGGATTCAGAAGAAGATGATAGAATATGCTGAAAACGAGAGTGACAAGGAGGCTAATTATATGACAAGTATTACACCTGGAATTTATTTCATCAACAACTCAGAGTAACCCTTGAAGGCAGGTACTATTGATTGAGAAAAATGCAGCAATGAGTTTAAATGTCATTCCTGAGGTCTCCCACCCAATATATGTCAAATTTTACATTTACACTCAGTCATTTTCCTTTTCCACAACTGGATCTTGCCTGAGATAGCAGAAGAGGTACTCTGGAACTCAAATTAAACGACAAGGTGAATACACCTTTTCCCTGAAGCAGAAAAGCACCATGACTTGTATTCTCCACACACAGAATAATGATGGATTCAATAATAGAAAAGAAAACTAAAAGCCATAAATGTACACTACGAACTACTCATGTACTGGAAGTTTTGTGCCTTTGAATCAGAATGTCTACAGTTGTTTCAGAGGATCTGGAACCACCTAGGAAAGCTGAGAACTATCGTTCTCCAGGGCTTTTACCCAGAGAAAGCCGCTGTCTTGGGGAGATGAGAGCAGGGGGGCCCAGACCTTGCCTCCCACTGGCTTTGTAAGTGAACTTGCAACACTCCAAATATTCCAACAGCACAAAATCCTGTTGTAGGTGGTAAGCGGCTCTGCTCTGCAAGCCCATCAGCTAACTTCTAAACAAGAAGAAGTGAACACAGGAAGAAAGGGAAGAAAAAGTTTGTGAATGTGTAGTTATTTTGTGATTAGTTTATTACCTCACCCTAAGGCATCATGGTTTAGTACTAAACTAAAACTTGGTACAGAATCTAATCACGGGCACAGGCTGGGCTGGGGTAGGTCTCAGGGGTACACTCATGGTCCAAATTCTGCTTGATCACCTTCCAAATGTCAGGCATTCCACAAAAGGGAGGACCTTGATGCGTTTATACAGTGGCAGAACAGACAATTCTTCAGGAATGCTTAATATTTTCAAATGCAAATCATCATGTGGCAATAAGTTCCCTGATAGAAGTATGTTTGCACACCTTTCCAAAACCAAATAGAATTATTGAAAGTTGCCACTGTGAGCTTATGATACCTTCAAATGTTAAAAATCTACCTTCACAGGAATTGCCTGCTTTTATCCCCTAAGCTCGAGCTTAATCAAGGTCTGACCGAAACACACCTGTGCCTTCCTAGGGACACAGGGTTTACCGCCAACAGGACAATGTGGAAAAACTTACATGAGTGAGCTCTAGCCAACAATGGTTGCTGTACCCCACAGCATCTGAAACCCAAAGTACCTATGATCTTTTTCTCATGCTTTAAAATGCCAATATATAAAAACAAACAAAGCCACACAGAATGACAAAAGCATACCTTCCGCGTGTTACTGAGAGACAACACTTCCATTGTTCCCAACTGTACAGCTGAGAAGGACTTCAAGCTGGGGACAGGCAGGTGCCTTCAGGTCACAACCCTTCCTACAACAGCTGGCACAGGTGCTTAGCCACAATGCATGTGACCATGACCTTTCAAACTTCGCGACCTAGAAGGCTTGAGGAGGCTGACGTCAACCTTCACATCCAATCCTGCAGCTCCCTATTTTGGAAATCTCCCTGTTAGGAAGCTCAGCCAGTGGGCAGCTTCCAGTAGCCTCAGTTCTCGGTGGGAAGGCGAGGGGGACAGAGGTGTGAGCCCATGCTGGCAGCTCTAACAAGTACACTCATGCTCTCCGTGTCTGTCTCCCTTTGTGGGCTCTGAGCCCAGATGCTGAGGTAGGCAGGGAGGCAGCAGGCGTCAGAGCAAGAGGTCGTGAGCCCATAACACTGGTCCAGCAACAGCTCTGTTTATTGTACACATGCAGGCTTCCATACGCTCAAGGGAAAGGAAAATGAAATCACTGCATTATTCCATGTGATGGCCCTTTCCAAAGTACGGAACCAATTTTACTCTACCCCTACTTTGTAGAACACTAAAGATATTTGAATCCAAGGTGAGTATTATGTAGGATTCAGTGCCCCTCCCTGGCCCTACACCCTTCGCGGAGTAGGGGCCTCCTTGACGTCTCATGTGCTTATTCCACACTTCTCCCTCTCCTTACCCTTTTGAAGCACTGTCTTCATTATCTAAATAACTGTGCATTGGCCAGGCAGCACTGAGAAAATGAGAGGAGAATGAATGAATTCAGGTGCTATGAAGTAGAGAAACAGTATGGTGGCAGGAGAGAAGCACTGACTTTGGAGTCCAGAGACTAAAACCCCAAACTTCAACAGAGGAAAACTCTGCTTTCCTTTATAGAAATGTGTACTGTACAGTGGGAGGCCATAGACATCCCAAAGGTTCCTTTCCCCATGATTTGAGTGTCAAGAGTCAAACCAGTATGGACCAATATGGTGCCACGCACCAACCTTTATAAAGCAAGAGCTGCTCTGAGGTGATCTAGCCAAGCGATTGCTCTCTCTCTCTCTCTCTCTTTCTCTCTCTCTCTCTCTCTCTCTCTCTCTTTCTCTCTTACCCTGTTTCTCTCTCTTTCTCTGTCTGTCTCTCTATATATAAATATATATTAATTATATATTATATATCATATATAATATGTCATACATCATATGTCATATATCATATATCAAATGTCATATATCATATGTCGCATACTATATATCATATGCCATGTTATATATCACATATCATATGTCATATGTCATATATCATATATCATGTATCGTATATGTTATATATTGTATGTTATATATTACGTATTATATATTATATATTTTATATTATATGTTATATATGTGCAAGGTTTCCCTAAAGAGCTTGGACCCATAGTGCTCCTCCTGTTTTCAGCCTCGCCAGCACTGGGATTATAGGTATGCACCACCGTGCTTGGTCTCAGTGGCCAGCTCAGTGCGCTCCAGCAAAGCATTAGCTGGTGGAGATCAAATCCCAGTCCCTGTGCTTGCCTAAGCATTTAAGACCTTTTGGAAGCTCAAAGGGGGGACATGTGGAGGACATAGATGTGCCTGGTACTACTAGGGGCTCTTTCGCTTCATTTCCTCATCATCAAACCCCATAAGACTGGTCACATCAATGTTATTCCCTTCTGTAGTGGGCCTTTAGCACTGTTTATATGAAGCACAGAGAAAGGAGCCAAGGAACTACCCAGCAAGTGCTGGGCTTGGGGGTTTAAAGCCTCTGCACTCTAAGGTCAGAGCTTCCCTCCTGCCACCGTACTGTTTCTGTATTTCATAGCACCTGAATTCATTCATTCTCCTCTCATTTTCTCAGTGCTGCCTCGCCAATGTACAGTTTTTTAGAAAATAAAGACAGCACTTCCAAAGGGCAAGGAGAGTGAGAAGTGTGGAATAAAGACATGAATCCAAACTTTTAGAAAATACATGTATTTATGTATTTAGCTGTAAAATCAGAAAGATAGAGAGGAAGAAAGAAGGAAATGGGTTATTCTCAGAATGCTACAGTGGTTTCTATGTACTTTAAATGAAAAGTCATACTGTCACTCTACATGTTTAGCCTAACTTCCTTTTTTTTTATCATTCTAGCTTTGTAGCCACTAGAAGGGAAAAGAAAAATCTTTTCAAAGATTGAAAAATTTCTTTGTGACCCTGAAGAGCTGGGAGCAATAGGAATTGAATCAGGGAAAAAAGAGGTCTGGTACTCCGCATGGAAGAGCCAGTAATGAACCACAGAGGATGAATTTAATGACCTCTGAGACCTTTGGACAATTAGCAAAGGGTTACACTCTTTCTGCTTTAGTAACACAATAATACAATAATGCTTACGTTCTTTAGTATTTTCCAAAACTGTTTAAAGCATATTATGAGTGTAATCAAATTCAACCCTCACTAAATCTTATGGAATGTGTATTACTACCCTGTTTGACACACACCCAGAGAGGAAGCATGCCAAACCCAACTTTCTTTGCCCAGTTTTGCCTTTTCTGCCCTACTTTATTTCTTAAAGGAGAGATCTGAATTTATTTTCCACTTCTTCTTTCACTTGACATAGCTTGGCTTGCTTCCCTCTGCCCCTCAATACTGCCCACAGATAGACCCTTCCGAAGCATGACTAAAGAAATTCTAGCTCCCAGATCCCATGACCTACCTTGATTTCTCATTCTGCTTCACTTCTCTGAAGCACTGCTTAATAATCCCACTTTCCTTTCCATCACACAGCCTCTTCTCCTCTCAGCTTCCTTGACTGACCACTTCCTTCATCTCGATGATTTAGCCCATTATATTTCTGGAGAGTTCTGCCCTCTGCCCTTCTCATCTTCCCTTCTGAGTTTTATTCTGAAGAGAATCACAATTAGCTATAAGCAATACCAGTGGAAGGATATCACTCACCTTGGACATATTAAAGCTACATATGTCTTCCTTAAGGCCCAGGTAGCTCTCAGGCAACCCTTTATTCCTCAGAAGAAGAAGCAGGAAAATCTTCCCTAGTGTCTACTGAATTTAGCTCCAAGTGGTCTATGAAGGATGAGCTGATTTCCTGCCCAGCTCAGATAGGGTTCTTTTTTCCCTCATTTTCACCTCCAAGTGGACGCTTCTCCCAAGAATCACTTCTTCCTGTCTTTGATGCCTTTAAAAAAAAAAATCAAATAGATATGTTTAAAGCACGAGAAAGAGGAAACTGAAGGTTGGGGAAGAGAAAAGAGAAGTGGCCACAGAGGCAACGTGTGTATATATGAAGCAACATCTGGAAAAAGATGCAAAGGAAGGTACCACCGGGGAATCACAACCACTGGACAAGCTGGGGTGCATCACCAAGGCCAAGCCATGGGCCAGCAAGGACCGAGACAGGCATGGCTATGCTCCATGTCAAGCAAGGGTTGTTGGGAATGGTGACTTCTGTACTTGAAAGTCCCTCCATCAGCTCCCTCCATGTAAAAGTAGTAGTGAAGCCATCTCTCTGGGAGACTGAACCAGACAAAAGGTAGGTTCCATCTAGGCTTGGGTCACTTGGTGTACAAGCAAGGCCTTGTTTATGGGGGGGAAGAAAAGAAAGGTGACTCAGGATGTAGCTCAGGGCAGAGGCTCTTGATTTAAAACTCAGTGCTGGAATCAATCAGTAACCAAAAATGTAACACATAAATATTTCACCTTAGGATTGGCGTGCCATTCATTAGCCCTGCTAAATACTAAAACTATTTATTTCCTATGTCTTTAGCTAAAACTGTCATATTATTGCACCACTTAACCCCTTACAACAATTTCATGTAACAGATGCAAGGATTACACTTCTTTGGTAAAGTTAAGAATTTTGTCAGGAAGAAAATCAGAGCCAAGAGTTGATCTAGGGTTATCCAACATTGGCTTAAGTCCAATGTTCTTAAGCAATCTTACTCCACATCTAAACGTGATTATTCGGTGTCATTAGTCATCAGGAAAACACAGAATTAAGCCACAACGGAACACTAGTAGTCACCCAACAGACAGATCGCAACCAGACTGTCACCATCAACTGTGAGGCCCACTGCAGATCGAAGCAAATGTCACAAATATGTGGAGAGACTGTGGCAGTTTCTAATAAATATATATGCACCCTCACTCACTGGCTTCACTATCTAATTTCTATATATTCACCCAAGAGAATGGAAAAAACAAATGTGTCCACAGATACGTATCACAATTCACATAGCAGCTGCTATGACTCCAAAGTAGAAACAACCTTAAGAGAAAAAAATGATTAAGTGTAGCATTACACATTGCTTTAACTGTGTACTACTCTTTAGGACAAAAGAGTCAAGTGTAAGTGTATCCTTTGGCCTTAGTATATCACCCAAACATCACATTAGGGGAAAATGACAGACACAATTCCATCTCCACAAAGTTCTAAAAGTAGGAAAACTAATCTATATGTTGAAAAAAGTGGCCGCTGCCTCTCAGGCAGGTGACAGGGATTGGGCCAGAAAAAAAGAGGGAGCTATTTGAAGTGACAAGAATATTTTATGTCTTGATGAAATGTGGGCCACAGGAGTGTGTACATTAGTCAAGATGACACAGTTAAGATCAGTGCATTTTAATACGAGTAATTCTTACTTCCAAAGGAACTAAACTAGAAAATTAATAATCAAGTGAAAGGAAGCAGGGTGAGGAGGCCTGGATGAAAGAGGAATTCAAGAATCTGAGCATCTATTGAAGCTGGGTAATAAGCGCACGGGGGAAACATTTTATTCTTCTGTGTATACTCAATGTTTGGATTTTTTCTTCATAAAAAACTTACAAAAAGGAATTAACAAATCCTTAAGCCTCTGTTAGGATAATTAAAATACAAATGAGTAGTTGTTTTGAGGCTAGATTCCTGATCATAGGGGCCCAGTACAAAAAGCTCATCTCGTCCTGTTGCATTCTGTTCACTACCATAAAGACCAGGGCGTGAGCTCCCCAGCATGGCTCACAAGATCCCAGACACATACCTAAGGCCGAAGATGCTTATCACAAGCCATCTACAAAGTGTTTTAAACAGAAGGCTGGCTGTTCTTACTGCAATTCTGAATCCAAAACATGATCAACTACATAATGAAAACTTAAAAGCATTAAATGTATTAACCGCGTGCAGATACTGTCCCTGTCACTATTTGCCAAATCATAGCTTATAACATCACGCTTGCCTCGTGTCAGCTCTCTCAGTAATCTAGAGCTGATATGAAGTATCCTAGAGCACGTGTATTGGCTGTATATCAGTAGCACCCCTTCCATGTTGAACTTGAACGTCTTCAAGAGTGGGCATCGGTGGAGGGCCCCTAACCCATCCCCCATGACTTCACGATCATGTTTATTATTTACACCTTCTCTATGAAGGTTATTACTCTGTTGTTTAATCCATTCTTTACTTAATGAGAATAAAAAATAGTACAAAATAATCTTTCCAAACAACACAGAATTTCATTAAATGAAATGGTGGGAATTTAGCAATGGTTGTTGTATTACATGTTATTGTCTTACAGTTGGTTGTTTAGACTAACAGATATAAACATGCAAAATTGATTACAAAAATTGAAAAGAAGGAAAAACTGGAAGCATTGACTATTCCTCTCAACGGATGGGCAGAAAACAGCAGTGTGATTATCCAAGCTCTCTTGTGTATATAATATGCATAAAGTCTTTCCTCGATTTTTTCTTTTCTCCTTTCCCTCATCCCAGTTATTCCTTCCCTTTGAAGAGTTTCTTTCCCTTGAACAGTGTCTACTGTACCTTTCAGAATTGATTACCTTTTAAATTCTTACACGAGGGAGACAGTCTGGTATTTATACATATCAGTCTGATGTGTAAGGTCTCTAGGTTAAAATTAATACCAATGCAGAGATCCGAAACTGGGCAGCTAACAATCAGAGCCTAGAGAAAGTTCAAGTTTTAGGTCCCTTTAGATCTTCGCAAGTGCAGTATGGCAGGAAGAATTCCATGATAAGCTTCAAGATTCAGACTGCATACTTGTTTTGAAAAATGTATTTGGTACAGCATCTCACTGTGCAGCTCAGACTCGTAGTGATCCTCCTGTTTTCAGCCTTCCCAGTGCTGGGGTTATAGGTGTGTACCCACCATGCCCGGTCTCGGTGGCCGGCTCAGTGTGCCTGGGGGTGGGGCCAGTGCAGCGTGTGATGCTGGGAATTGAACCCCTGTCCTTGTGCTTGTCTAAGCAGGCACTCAGTCTGCTGAGCTATCTTGCCAGCCCTTGTACTGCATACTTGTCTATTACAATACCCTCTACCTGAGCATGGATAGAGCCAGTGCATACGATGAGCTATTACTGGTTACTGATCACTTGCCTTTAAGATTTAAGGGCATCATGGAAAAATAGGGACACGCGTCTTTTAAAACACAAAAAGGACAAAGGGATGGGAAAAAGGGAGTGGGAAGGGAGATTGAGGGGACGGGAAGGAAATATGAAAAGAATTAAGATGTGCTATGTGCAGGTACATTGTCTCACGATGAACGGAATCTTGGTGTGCTGCAAATATGCACTGACAAGAGTAGAAGTTACAGCACTGCAAGTGGGCCTGACCCAATCAGTTGAGTGCCTTGGGAGAAGACGCAGTATCAGAGGAGTGCTCTTCTGCTGATGAAGCAAACTAGAGCTTAAGACAGAGCCTGTGGAAGGATGCCATGGTGTGCACTGGAGGGTCACATCTAGTCTTGCCTTTTGTTCCCTAGCACAGCTAACAATAAAACCTGTCCTCAATCATACACTCCCTATGAGCTGCCCTCAGGGCAGGGTGTCACTCAGTGGTTGAGCAAATGCCTGGCATCTGAGCAACCATAGCTTCAAACCCAGCACTGTCCCCAAAAGCTGAATTATATTGACTGTCTTAGGTACCTAAAGGAAATCTGAAGCCAACTGAGGTATAAGCACAGCCGCCTGCAGGATGTCAGGCTAATGAGACGCTGAGCAGAAGACCTTGTATCCTATATCCAGACTCCTGGCACACAAAACACCCACAAGATAGTCCCTCTGTGTTGTCTCAAGCTCCCGGTTTATAATAAATTCTTGGACGACAATACAGAATAAATTCAAACCGCTTTCATCATTCTCACACCAGGCCTCTCAACGTTCCAGTTGCTCTGCGCTCTTCCTAGTTTCCTAATAAAGATATCGTTTCCATAATGTGGGGGGTTTTCCTAGTGTTGCATTAGTACGTGTTTCAGTGCATAGTGATTGCATTCTTCATGGTGGGTCAGAACAGGGACACAACCCATCAGAGCTCTCCTGCCCTCTCCTGCCCTTCGCCACTCCTCCCTCTGCCTTCCTCCAAGCCGTGCTTTTGCAAAGGGTGTTCCTTTATCAGGAGCCCTTTTTATGCTTTTCTGCTTGTTGGACACGTCCCATGCTCCAAGACTCAGGTTTTCTCTTCCTCTCTTCAATACTTCATCAGCTCGCTCTGGTCAGAGTTCATCTCCATCCCCATCATTCTCCCCTCCTCCTGTCTGTCTGTCTCTGTCTCTGTCTCTGTCTCTGCTTCTCTCTCTCTCTGTCTCTCCCTCTTTGTCTCACTCTCTCAGTCTCACTCTCTGTCTCTGTATCTTCCTTTCTCTCTCTGCCTCTCTCTGTCTCTCTGTCTCTGCCTCTGTGTGTGTGTCTTTCTCTCTATCTCTCTCTGTGTTTCTGTCTCTGTGTCTCTATCTCACTCCCTGCTCCTCTCTCTCCCCTTCACTCTATTCCTCTGTCTCTGTCTCTCTTTGTCTCTCTCTCTCTCTCTCTCTCTCTCTCTCTCTCTGTCTCTCTCTCTCTCTCTCTCCCACATGACTGATCTGAGCTGAGAAAAGAATCTTCTAACCTGCATGTTTATATCACTTAGAAGTAGGGCAGTGCTTTGAACATAGCAGTCACACAGTAAATTGTGGGTCAGTACACTTACTGCTTCTCTTAAGCTGTTTCTGGAGTTTGTTTAGTTTAATCATATTTATCTTCAGGGCTTCATATAGGTGCAGGGAATAATAAGAAAGTCATATTTCCTGTCTCAGAAGAGTAATACTGACATAGAGACAGCACTTAAAAAACAGGACAAGATTGTTGTCACACAAGGTCTGTGGGTGTGTCAGAGCCAATGTGATCATCGTTCTCAGGATGAGGTATCCTCCTGTTACTTCCGGCCTCACTGTGTGTTTCAGTGAAGAACTTCTTCCCATTACCATCACAGCTGTTCAAGCAAGAGAGAGAAAACAGGGGAGTGGTTTTTCTGGTAGCTGGATGGTTGGAGAGCTTTCTCAGCAATCTACTAAATTTGTGTGAGCCAACTCTTGCATGCAGCCATGCAACCAGAGAGGGAAAGGCAGGGCATGGGGAAGAAGGGATGGCGACAGCGCCAGCTTCCTTCTGAGGTCCTGTGGGCAGCACGGTCATCAGAGATGCTGTGACAGGAAACCCTGATAGGTGCTTGATGCAGTGTGTCCTCTGGCTCACAGCTGTGGGCTCAGCTGCTGTTGGTGTGAAGCCCACAGCAAACATCCTTGCCTTGCTGATGTCAACACAGGCATCCTGTGGCTGCCTTGCCCTGCGGGTCAGACGCCCACATCCTGCTGCCTTGCTCACAGCAGCCCTGCCCTCAAGAGATGTATCAAAACGGAAGTGTGTAAGGGTGTTCTGCAGAAGTCCCCCAAATGGGGAGCAGGCTTAGTTCTCCCAAGATACTTAAAAGCTCATGCCACAGACAGGATGAAATGGTGAACTCGACACATTAAACCATGTGGCACCAATTGTGTGCTCTGCTCTTTGAAGACATCTCATCTATTTAGTTTGCACCATGCAAAAAATCTCACAACGAATTATGTCACATTTCTAATATTAAAATCTACTTAAACTTTAAACCAACTGGACATTTTGTCCTGGTTGACTCTTTGAGCATACAAAACATTGTACCTATAGAGTTGTGATTATATTTGACGTGGTTCCATGATTTTGAACTTTATCCATTTGATGTCCCAGGCTAAAATAATAATCAGATTCCTGGATCACTTTAAGTGTTCATATTGAGAGCTTCATCTTAAGCTGAATATTTTTAGCTCTATATAAAAGGGTTGAAAAGAAAAGAAGGTTAAGATTTATTGGAAATAAACCGAGGATGTGGAGAAATGAACTCTTGGCTTTCATGCTCTTCTTTTTTTTTTTTTTTTTTTTTTTTTTTAATGCAGCTTGGAATATCCCTTCCACTCCCACTGCTTTGAGTCATCGACTGCCAACAGTGGATAGGACCCAGTTACCTTGGATAAAGGTCACAGGGAGACACACTGTGTGGCAGTCCCCTCACTGTGGGACTTTCCCAAACTCTCCCCAGTTTTCACTGCCCCCATGACAGTGAGGATGACACATGTTTTGGCAAGATGTCTCTCTGTTCAGAAGCAGATCAACTACAACATTCTTAATTCTTTTTTTAGGCTGGTTCTAAACGTGTGCGCCCACCATGGCCTGACTTGCTAGGCCTGGCCCAGTCTTCTTTCCAGGCCTTGCTCAGCATAGTCATGGCCACCTCCCAGGATCAAGAGACAATATTGCCAAGAAGTGGCCCTAGATGCTAAAGATAGATGTGAAATCATCCATTTCCGGACATGGTTGTGTGCCCTTAGCAATAAGTTGGTAGGACACTCAGGTTCTCTCAGCAGATGCTCTACATTTCTGTTGCATATATTATTTGGTTTTACTTACCTCAGTCTGTTTTTGTGATAAGGCACTGTCTAACTAAACTAGGTGTTAAAAATCTGAAAGGTAAATTATAATACGAAACAGGACAATTAAAAGAAATACTATGAGGGCTGGCCGTATAGCTCATGCCTGCTTAGGCAGGCACACTGACCGAGTTCAACTGCCTGTGTGTCATGCCGGCCCCACCTCTGGGGTACGCTGAGATGGAGACTGAGACTGGGCACAGTGGCACTCACCTGTAATCCCAGTGCTTGGGAGGTTGAAAACAGGAGGATCACTGAGTCCAGTCTGTGTAGTAAGACCCTGTAAGACCCTATACTAAAATACATATATATATATATATATATATATATATATATATATATATATATTACTATGAGAAGAAGACATTCCCTAACATGTCTGTGTTAACCTATAGGTTAAATAAATAAGTAAAAACATATTTTTGTGCACTACATCTTTTTTTTGTTTAATTTTATTCTGAAAAGTAAAAGCAAAAGCAAGAACAAAAATTAGAAACAAAGTCAGAAACAGGGCAACATACAACAATGAATAAGTTACAGGTTTTCAAACCATAAATAGCTAACTAAGAATGGTTGATATATTACCTATTTTCATCATCAAATCTGTTGCTCAGATTAACAGGTATAGTTCTATAAGATTGGACATATGGTTGCATATTATCACTTGTTTTCAAGAAACTTTAAATTTTTGTTTTGGTCTCTCTCTTTTCTCTCTCTCTCTCTCTCTCTCTCTCTCTCTCTCTCTCTCTCCTCCCTTCTTCTTTCTCTCTTTTCCTTTTCTCTTAAATTTGTTTTAAAGAGAGTATACTAATAATTGATATTACATGAAACAGCACACATTTAGAAGAGCAAGATGAGAGTTATTCAAGCATGGTTTTTGTGTTACACATGGCTGTCCTTGATGTAGTTACTTACATCACAGATATCAGCATACAGAGTTAGTCAAGGTGAAAATTCTACACATTCACTACTATTTTTAAAAGTGATGGAAATATACTTGCATTTTCCCCTTCATTTTTTTAATCTTTTCTCCTTTCTCTCCTCTTTTTTGTTTAATCCTTAAATTCCATTTCTTTCTGTTTTACTATATTTGCTACACCTTTAAAGTTTCATTTCTTCATTTCAGGTTCTCACACTAGAGAGACAATAAGATGTGGGTCTGGTTTATTTCATTTATGAGGATAGCTTCTAGTTGCCTCCATTTACCTATGAAGGCTTTGAGTTTGTCTTTCTTTATAGCTGAGTAATACTCCATTGTATAAAAAGACCATATGTTTTTCATTCATTTTTTCAGAAATAAGCATTTTGGTTGCTTCCAAAATTTGGCTGTAACCAATCAAGCTTCCATAAACATGGGTGCATACATATCACTGAGGTACAATGTTTTCAGTTCTTCTGCGAAAATACCCAGAAGGTATTACGAGTTCAAGTTTTTTGAGGAGTCTCCACATGGATTTTCACAGTGATTGTACCAGTCGACATTCCCACCAGAAGTGAAGAAGGGCTCCTTTTCCCCCACAGCCTCTCCAGCACTTATGATTAGCTGATTTCTTTAAGGAGCCATTCTTTCTGGAGTGTTCTGGGGTGGGTGTTTGTTTGTTTGTTTGTTTGTTTGTTTTTGTGGTTTTCTCAGTTTTGTTGAGTTGGTACAGGTATGCAGCTCTGACTCATAGTGATTCTTCTGTTCTCAGCCTCCTCAGGACTGGGATTAC
>PVJA010009884.1:30676-59331 GCA_004027025.1 Myocastor coypus
TTTTTTGAGACAGGGTCTCACTGTGCAGTTCAGGCTGGCTTTGAGCTCACTTTTGTAGCCCAGGCTGATCTCGAACTCACAGCGATCCTCCTGCCTCAGCCTCCCAAGTGCTGGGATTACAGGCATGAGCCACCATGCCCGGCCATGTATTCTTTCCTTATTTCATTAAATGATGGCGAGTGAATGAAAACAATACATTGACAAACCCTAATCTTTATAAGTCCAAAGTGATTGAAATATAAATAAAATCATTATGATAAATAGCATTAGTTACTGTACAAGCTCAACTATTGATTCTTAAAGAAAATGACAAAACTAAGACATGGCATACAATATAGAAAGAAGGCCACCAGAGATTACTGTAGTACCAGGGATTTAATGAGAAACACTATTTTTCATCAGGGAGAATGAACTGTTCCCTATTTGGTTTTCATACTTTGTGTTAATGAGCTTATTTTGGGAGGCCAAAAATATATAGAAAAAGGTATTTGCTGGTGATCAAAAGATGGGCTTTGAGGTCAGACAAATTTGGATTGAAATTCTAGCTCTTCCAGGTAATTACTGTAAGCTACCAATTATCCTGGAGTGAGCACTTTCTTATGCAAAAATTACAATCAACAAATTTGTTTTCTTGAAGTTTTGTGGAAGGGGCACAGGAAAATACATTTTTGTTTTGGATATGAAAAGTAGGTATATGATTATACCTACCATATAGGTAAAATACAAATATTAATTATAAAAGAAGTTATATATTATAATGTCTTACCTGAGCTAGATTTCTGAATACATTTCCGAGATCCACTGGGATAGATTTGCTAAATCCAGAATAATATGAACCATCTTAAGCTGCTGAGCAAAGGAGCAGGGAGTTCAGCCTGAGTGGGAGAAAGGAAACTCATTTGCTCTTAGCCACACTCTCAGGGGCTAATCATACCCAGCCTCGTCCGTGACTCCCTGTACAAACCAGCCAACGTATGCTGGGTCAGCTCCTCATCAGCTGACCCCAACGAATAGAAAAAATGAAGAGACGCTCAAGGCTCATCAAGCTTCTCTGAAGAAATAGATCAATACCACATTGACCTCCAGGAAGAGAAAAATATTTGAAGGAATCAAAATCAGTGTACATGATCATGGAGGCTTCCACGTTCCAAAGCCACAGGGTCCATCAGTAGGTTGAGACTCAGGAGAGAGCCAAGGCTGTCGTTCAAGTCAGAAGACCAGGCACTGTCAGAGCTCTACAGTCGCCTGGGTGTAGGTCTTTTTTTAACGGGCTCTTCCCCTGATTGGATGGGTCCTACCGAAGGACAGAGAGTAATCTACATTAGTGAATATGAAGTGATATAAATGCTAACCTCAGCAAAGCAAAACGCTAACACAGAAATATTTAAAATAATGTTTAGCCAAATATCTGGATGCTGTACCCTAGCCACCATGACAAACACACCTACCACCCCCTGCTTAGCAGATACTGTTGAGCGCATTGGTCAGGATTTCACGGTTGAAAACAAAGCACAAACTTGTTCAATGCCTGACCCTCAGCTAACCAGTTGCATGAAAAATAATATTTTCTAGCCCTCTGTAAAACAAGAACAAAGAGATCCAGATCATAAAATTATCAAGATTTTTGATAACATCAAGGAAGAAACATAAATAATGATGCAGTTGGATGATTTGGATTGGTGCCTGGCATATGCTATGTATTCAGAAACTAATAGCATTTTTGCCTGATAAAAATAGAGCAAGAAGTCTGGTTAAAAGCTCATAAGGATAATATTCGTTGGTGGCTTGCGCTGGGTGGCACATCTCAAATTCTGTTTCCTCTACATGGTGTCTTTTTTTACTGTTGTCAAAATAAAACAAGTAAAACACTCCATTTTCATACTTTTTTTTTCTTTTTTCTACAGTACTGGGGATTGAATTCAGGACCCTGTGCTTGCCAGACAAGCTCTTATTCTACTGAGCTATTTCCCTGGCCCCCATTCTCACATTTTTAAAAATACACTTCCTCCCAGTTCTGCTTTGTCTGTTTTTTCCCTGTTGTTGTTGACCATTATTTTCTTTTACACATTTTTCATCACGAGGTCATTGCCAGGTGTGTGTCAGTTGGTGTCACAGGCAAGAGAGAGAGAGAGAGAGAGAGAGAGGAGGGAGGGAGCGGGAGAGAGGGAGAAAGGGAGAAAGGGTGGGAGATTTGGTGCTTCTATCCATATTAACACAAAAATTATTCTTTCTTTTTCAGGAAAGAGGCCAAGTAAGTGAACCTTTCAATTCAACTTCTCCTCAAGTAAATAGTTTAGATGGGAATGTTGATTAATGCATTTGAACAGAAATGTATCAGTACAGCTCTCAGAGGAAGGCTGACTGCTTTCTCCATATGCTTATCATTAAGCCCACAAACACAGACACACTTACACTTGGGGTTCATCTTAACTGCTACAGAATAGCCTGAGTGGTGCTTTCTATCCAAATAAATCAGCAGCTTTCATTTCTATGCTAATCCTCAAATGAACTTTGCAAAGCACCATTTCAAATCCCAATCGATAGCCTCAGAAAAACTGCAAAGTGGGAGTGACAAATAGAATACAACATTTTGACTTTAGACTTTATCCATTTACTATCATTGTATATGAATATGGACATTGACTCTAGATTAGATAGCTTTGTCATCAAATCATAATTTTTAGTAACTATAGAGCATGAAATAGAGCGCTCATTTCATCAACTGCAAGAACCCTGAGAAAATCCTATTAAGATAAGAAAATTAGAGGATCAAAAACTAAATCTAGCAGAAAAAGAAAACCTAAATGTATTATTAATGTAGTATTATGATTGTTTGGCTGAAAGAACATCAAATGAGACACAAGTTCTAGTTCCTGATTTCCCAGTGATTGTTAATTTTTTCAAGTCAGCCAGTGTTCTTCTGGACCTCTTTATTCATCCTGGAATCAGAATCCTTGTCATAGCCAACCAAACAATTGCAACAGAAAGCATTTTATAAACCTAACATAGGACAGAGTGACAAGTTGTAGCTGTTAATATTTATTGAGTACTTAGGATTTTTTTGGCATTGTGCTCCTCGTTTAATTTTCATAACATCACTCTGGAGGGGAAGTTGGTACGCCCATCACACAGGCAAGCAAATTGAGGCTCTCAGAAATAAAGCAAGTGGATGAGGTTATATAATGCTAAGTAACTGAAAACAGACTTCAAAGCCAGTCTAGGCACCTGCAGAAGTCTGCACATGAATTTCTACTACTCTCAAGGTGAAAATTGAAACGGTTGCTAAAATTGGATCACTAATCTTGACTCATGTTGCAGAAGACAATGCTGGAAGCAAAGAAATGTAAAATTCCTGTGGCAAAATGGTAAGTACGAGACCATTCTCCTGCTATTCATGTCAGTGGCTTTCTCGCTGAAAGACACCGATGGCCAGGAGCATAACACCATGTGGTATTAATAAAAGTGGGACGTGAGACCCAGATAGGAAGATTAAAGACCTCAAAGAATGTAGGTCACAAAGACAGACTATGGGGCTTGCGGGGAAAGAGTATGAAGCATGAGAAGAGGATACAGAGGCTTGCCCAAGTGAGGCTGTTAGCTCTTGGTTGGAAATTTCCTTGGCTCCTCTAGAGTACAAGAAGGAGCAGGAAGTAGAAAAGATTACTGAAAGCTTTGGGCCACACCTGGAATCTGGGTCTTATCAAGATCATAAAGCAAGACATAATAAACAGCTCCATCCTTAGACTAATAAATAGGAGCTTTTTTCTGGATCTACCTTTTGGAGCCCTTTTGAGATTTATCTGCCAACCCCAAATGCAGCGAGCAATAACAGGATAGGACAATGCCTGTAAGATTTTCTTGAGAAGTTAAAAAACAATCTAGCTCATAAATTTTTGTCTGTGGTAAGCTGTTGGTTCTGGGGAGTCTGAACTGGCTGAACCTTGTATATTCTGAACAAGAGTTCAGAATACAGAAACACATAGATGAAGACTGCTTTCACAGTCTGATGTCACAGGGTGTCACAGACTGATAGTGAGTATTAATTAGCCTTTGGCCAAAACAACTGATCTAGTACCTTGGCCAGTTTACTTTAAAAATGTCTGTATTTCACATCCAGATAAATAAAACACGGCATCAAAACAGATAGAGACATGAATATTGGTTTCATGTCAAAAATTCTAAAGAAAGGGAATTTGACCAACTATATTTTTCATGCAGAGGGAAAAATAGAGTAAATAATCTAATTGCTAACAGCATAAAAATCCACCTTTTAAAAATTTTTATGACTATTACAAAGAAGACTACAATATTTTATTGTAATTATTAATTCACTTGATTTTTAAAATAGTGGCTATCTCACTAGTTCCTCTGACACAAGTACAAAAGAAAAAAGAAAAAAATATAATAGTCAACACTGTTCCAATTTTACAATGTTACATGAAAATTGCCATCTACAAAGTTTCATTCTTTTTCAGACTTGTAATTTTTAAAAATACTTTATCCCTAGGCTGATGACCAGAAGCAGGGTTTGTGTCAAACTGACCCAAAGCGATTATCTCACATTTTCTGACCGAAGAGAAAAGGAATGTGGCAATCATTAAGACTACTTCACCACGAACAGCAGAGCTATATTTATTATCATCCTAATGGACAGTCATTCACTGAGGACTGCTATTTATTTCTTTGCAGCCTTGACTCCCTGGGGAAGGATTTCTCCTTGAGCACATCTGTAGCTCTATCAAAATGGCAACAGTCCTATTTAACGTAAATGAGAAGAGCTATTGCTCATCAAACACCTAGCATGGGCCAGTAATTACATATATTTTCTCATTTAATCCTCAAGATTTTAGGAAGTAATTATTCTTTTCACTATACACATGGGTAAACTAAGGTCTGAAGAGCTCCTACAACTGGCTTAATGGTGGTATCTGTGCAATAACTGTTACAAGAAACATTCGTGTGGCCATCTACTCAGAAGCAGAGTGGCTCAGTCCTAGAAATGTGTTGAGGCATAAAAGCTCATCATTTCTCAGAGTGGAACATCTCATTCGCTCAAAGGCGAACAGCCACTTGTGAGGCTTTACAGAAAATGTGAAGAGCTCCGATTGGTTGAGCAGGAGCCTGACATTGAAGCTTTCAAATGTATCCTTAGATGTATATTTGGAAAACAGTATAACATCAAAATTATGCTTTAAAGGAAAACTTGTATCTGTGATGCAAATAAAAGGCTGGCCTTAAAATATAAATGCCCACATTTATAAATGGTCGTTACTCCCTGAACCTGAATGAGAAATCTCTCAATTGGACTAAGTGGAAATTCCACACGGTGGAAAGGACTTACTCTTTACAGAAAGTGGCACAGGTAGATTACATGAAATAACGGAGTCAGAGTCTTACTTGGTGCCTTGCCCTGGAGTTTTGCAGCAGAATGGGAAAATTAAAGGTTTATGTACATGGAAATAGCTTTATCGCTAACAAAATCAAACACCATTTTAGGGTGAGAATTCTGTCAATTAACTGCTAGTTTCCAAAATCTGTGTGAAAAGCCGGGCGTGGTGGCTCATGCCTGTAATCCCAGCACTTGGGGAGGCTGAGGCAGGAGGATCAGTGTGAGTTCGAGACCAGCCTGGGCTATAACAGTGAACTGAAGGCCAGCTTGAACTGCATAGCGAGACTCTGTCTCAGAAAAAGACCAAAAAAACCCTGTGTGAGATTCTTGGGACAATTCAACAGCTTCCAACATTGCCAGTTCTGCTAACCCACTACTATTATGGACTGTTGGACTATATATACAGCTACTTTCTCTTAGTTCAATGAGAAGAAACATTTGTAATAATAGTGTTTAGAAAAGTTATCATGTCTGCACCTTGTACTCTGAACAAATACTATGAAGACAACAATATGCATTGTATTAACTATTGGAACTGTCCTAACTTGTTGTGAAACTGTCTCATTGCTATTTCTTTTCATTAAAATTAATAAAAAGTAAAGTAAAATAAAACAAATGTCATTTTAACATAATCCCCTGGGTCAGTATGACCCAGAATACATGACATCTTACATGTCCTACTTTCCTGACATTAGGCACAGCACTACCCACCATGTGCCTGCATCTCTTCATTTCTTCCTTTCCTTTCAGAGTCTTTGTTTTCTCTTTCCTTTATGTCATACTTCTGATTGCGCATTGCTAGTCTCACTAAAGCCACTGGATGCTTATTATTTTAGGAGTCTTTAGCAGTCAAATAAGGCACTATGAAAGTAAAATGTGTTTTCAACAAACTGAGTGTGTTAATATTCACACACACATGCATGCAAAAAGGAAAAGGAAAAAGAGTTTAATCAGAACTGTGCTGAGCTTGATGCTAAGTGTTAGACTCCCTGGCAAGAAACTACTTTACAATTTTTTCTAATTTCTTTCAAAGGTTGAAATCCATTTTTTCTAAAGCTTAATAATGAGCAATTATCCTTTTGGTGGAAAAGGATAACTTAAATATACAAAGCTGTTGAAAGAGAAAAATAATAGGAACATTCAGCCTATCCTAGAATATATATAAAACCTAATTTAAGGATACTGTTCAGTACCTTTCCTTCAACGTATTCTTTCATATTTCAATTTCTGAAAGAATTATATAATATCGAAATCTTAGCTTCTACCTAAGAAATTATTCAGAAATACACTAAGTCCTAGAAACACAAGAAAAAAAAATGTTATCCACTCTTGATGAATAGGATTTTACACCTAGAAATATATTTGCAAGTTCTATTTAAACTGTGTGATTATTTTATTATTTTCTTTTTACTCAAAACAAATGTGTCATGGTAGACCCCAGACCTCAGCCACCACCCATTGTTCCATAGAATAGCTGCTTAGGAATTCTCACAGTGACATACAGATTTCCTTTATGAAATATTTCTAGAATGAAAGACTTGATCAAACTGGATGTCAGGATTGATAGCTGTTATGGTTTATGTCTAGTTGTCCCCCCAAAGCCTCATGGAGTCATTGGGCGGGGACTTCTAGAGTTTGAGACTTGATCCATGATCCCTGGGATTATAGGTTTTAGTACTGATGGGATTATGGGTGGAAGTACTTCTGGGATTATGGGTGTAGCATAGGGTGGGAACTAAGGCGGAGAGCCTGGATGTAATATAAAGAGAGACAGAGAGACAGACTGGAGCTTGAGCTGTTGCTGCTGCTCTGCTGCCGTGTGGGTTGGCTACCTCTGCCACCATTTTGTTGCTGTTCCGCCGCCATGAACTGGTTGCTCTCTGCTCTGTTCCACTCAGCCTTGGGCCAGCCGAATATGGACTGAATCCTCCACAAACTGTGAGCTAAATAAACCTTTCCTTCCTTCATCTTGAGTGTCAGGTATTTGTCTCAGCAACGAGCAAAAAGTAACTAAGACAATAGCTTTACCTCACCTGGAAATATCTGCACTTTTATGCTTACTTCGTTTGACCATCTTATTTTGATAAAAGTAAAATAAAGTGAACTGAGTTAAATAATGTGTTTTATTTTTTCAACTTTGAAGTGTCAAGACTTTTGAGCTACCACGGCAAGTTATAGATACCTAAAGAAACGTGTCCATTCAAATCTAATATGAGACTTTTTGAATGACCACCACTGAAGACTTTAAGCATGCAACCCATACAAGTGGGTGGCCTCGCTTGTTCAATTCCCAGTCTTGTGGAATGGATCCATACCATCAGAGTGCTTACTGCACTGTGGGCATTAGGAGGTAAAACTCTGTCATTTTATGATGGCCAGGACCAAATCCCACCAACTTCTTCCCCAGCAGTACACACCGGTGAGCCAATCACTCCCAGATTTCTTGGCCTGGATTGTGTATGAGCTTATTGAGAACCTGGAATTTTTTTCAAATAATCTGCTCTTGCTAATGTTTACTTAGCCTGATCCATCCAGTGTTTGAGTTGGCTTTGCAACTCATTCAAGACCTGAAAGACCACCGAGGACAATCCAGCAGGAATCTACTAGAAGCCACCTTGCTCTGTACTTCAAGTTGATATCCCTATTTCTCAGCTATGACCCAACTGAGATGGGGGAGGAACAAAGAAGAAATATTTCAGTAACAAAATTTAAACTCTTCTTTCTACTAACTAGGCATAGGGCACAGAGCCATAGAGCATAGGACACTAAGTTCCTGATTTCAGTGGAACTTTAATCCTGACCTTGGAGGAACATAAATCATAGAATTTTGTTATTAGCAATTTTCAAGGGGAAATTACAAGAACTTCAAAGAAACTATATTTAAATCTTATCCATCTTCTGTTAGTTCGTCAAATGACAAGTTAACATGAGTCATGGGACTAGAAGAACAGCTCAGTGACAGAGCACATGCTTAGAAATCCCTGATGCTCCAAAATGTGTTTGTGTCATAATTTTTACTATGGAGGTAAAAGGAAATACACCTGTACGTTGTTTAATGAATGGAACCAAATGACACAAAATGTTCTCCATCTAAGACTAAAAATGTTAATTTCTTCCTCAGAAGATCTAGAGAATTTATAAGTTGTATTCAAGTACAAGAGATGGCTATTATTATTTATGTACTTAATAATGAATTATTATTTAAGCCTTAATGAACAAAAGTTAATAACAGAAGAACATACTTAGTGAAAAAATATTTGTAATTTTAAAGCCAGTAATATAATTTAATATACACCACCAGTCTTAGTTACCTGCTTGTTTTTAAGTGATATGTTCTGCCTCCATCAGACTAGCTATGAGGAATTCTACATTGGTTTAAATTTCAAAAAACATCAAGCTACACATGTTGTTATTCTCAGCAAGTCGCCCTTAGACAACATAAATGCTAGCATTAGGGTCCTATACTTGTAACAAGTTGTTTTGTTTTATTTTATTTTTACTTTATTAAATGATTATCTTAAACAGAGACATGTGAATATAAATCTAATAAGTGCGTTTTATATGTTCCCCCATGAACACTGGTTAGTGTTAGATCTTTAAAAATAACTTTAACAAGATCCTTGTTGTGCTTTTTGGTCTGATTGGACACATAGCTAAGGAGGTAGCTAGACAGATCCTTGTAGCACTTGATTGACTGTGTAAATTTAAGAAGCTTAGAAGCTTAACTAAGTCTGCACCACAACTGTACACCTTAGGATATAGAGAATCCACCCTAGGGTGGCTCCTCACATAGACAAGGAAAACGGAAAATGGGGAAGGATGGGCAGCTTGGGTTCTTCAGAGGAGCTCCAGTCTTCACCTTCAGCTTAGACAACACCTCCTGGCTTCTAGTGCAGGCTCTTTGGCTTCGGCCTTGGGCTCTTCCATTTTCAGGTGTAATCTCTTCAACCTGCCATGGCAGACCCATTGGCCTCCTGATCCAGACTTGCATAAGCCACTACATGAGCTCCTGACCTTCCCCTGAACCCTCCAGCCTCCAGCACCCTTGCACTCTGCACACTTCCTCATCCACCTCTGTGGCTGACCATGGCGAGCCAACATTTGTTGACCTATGTTGTTATCCACTTCTCCAGTAGATCCCTGACTGATACCATCTGGGGACATTCCTGATATCTATGGAACATAATACTCTAATGTATAGAATATCTACCATGATGCTCACTTCATCAGCAAATGTGCGAACCTACCAGATTCTGTATGGCTTTTAACAGAAGTTTGAATTTTTTTTCTAAACTAATTGGTCCTAGGTGTCCTAGCTCGATCTTTTCATTCCCAATCAGTACAACCCACCAAAGTTCTGAAAGTGTTCCCTCAGTGGAAGCAACTAGAAGTTACAAGGTGTAACAAGAACAAGACTTAATAATATCTTTCTCCTAGGTGGATCAAAAAGCATTTAAATATCAAAAATCATTCATAATAGGTAATCACACTTTCACAAAGCACTTTGTGATAACAGGTACACGTACCTCTAATGGTGGCAATTCCCAATTATCAACTCTTCAGTATATAAGATAGCATTCTAAATGTGAATCAACCTGCAATATATCTAACTAAAAATAAAGTTGGTGCACAGGGATAGGGACTTCCATTCCTGGGCCTGCTGTGACAGCCCCGCCCCTGGGGCACACTGAGATAGCAACTGAGACCAGGTTTGGTGGTGCACACCTGTAGTCCCAGCACTCGGGAGGCTATAAACAGGCAGATCACTACGAGTCCAATCTAGTAGTGAGACCCTGAGCACCCTGCAGACCCTTCCCTAAAAAAATACCAAAAATTAAAAAGTAAATACAGTTGGTATATTTGATGTGATGGCCTCTGCTGCTACTACGAAAGACATAAGAGTGAGCAGAGCAAGATCTTATGTTCAAGTACAGACAGGTTTTCCTACCATCAGCTCTAATTCCAGTTATAAAGAGACACTTAGTAAACCTTGTTTTCGTGGATGCAGTATTGCCACTGTTCTAGTGGAAATCTAATGACAAGTGGAAAGAGTGGAAATTCTCACTGGAAGGCCAAAGAGAAAGCAGGGTTTGGACTGAGCTATGGAGAATTGCTGTAGTTCTGATTGGGAAAGTAGAACTGAGCGTAGGATGTGCAAAAGCAAGTGACAGAGAGCTTCTTTGTCCACATGTATGCTTTAGAGGATAGACTACTGCCATCTCCATAAACTGCTTCTTTCATCTACTGGGGAAAAAAAGAAAAGAAAAAGAAAAATCTAAACACATGTCCAGTGGCTAAAAGAGAAGATAATTTGTGTGCTAATTTGATCAAGATTCTTTGGGCTTTAGTTTTCCTGTATTTGAAATAAGGATCATGAAAGGATATTTGAGAATTAAATGAGATCCTATGGTCACAATATCTGGCATTTACAAGGTCCCTAATAAATCACAACAGTACCAGTTCCAAAAATAATAGCTTGAAATATCAGATTTGCTACAAAGAATAATTGTGGGAATGTCTGACCAGAAGCAAAGCAAATATATTTTCTTTGAATACAGCTTAGCTGTACTATCTCAATATTTGTTTTAGCCTGCTAGATTTTCTCTAAAGAAAATAAGAGATTAGGAATCATAACATTCAGTTCTGTGCCTTTAGAGCCTTAAGTACATATTCTAACTTCAACCAAGTGACACGCATCTTAAAAATTAAAGCCTGTCTTCCTGATTCGTATATCATCTGTTCTGACCCATTTAATATTACCTATACTGGAATTACACTTCAGAGGACTTTATACTAAGAAAAAGGCTTTTGCTTAGAAATGTTCAGAAACTATATTAGAGAATGGCAATATTTGCAAGAATATTTCTGTGAAAATCGTAACAATATCTAGACTCTAGGCTTGACTAGAATGCTAAAACAAAGTATATATGCCCAAAATGGTGACAATTTGGATTGGTAAACATTCTTTCATCCATTGTTTAAAAGGAAAAAAGTACTTCCATTATGAAATGCTTACAAATATCAGCCATATGTCAACTGTTTTGTGTCAACTAAATAAACTAACATGGATTGCTTTTAAACTGGCTGTGTATGTTGCTGTGTATGCCTGTCATCCCAGCACTCCAGAGGCTGAGGCAGGAGAATTGTTGTGGGTTTGAGACCAGCCTGGGCTACAAAGTGAGCTCAAGTCCAGCCTGAATTGCACAAGGAGACCCTGTCTCAAAAAAACCAGAGAGAGACAGGGACAGGGACAGGGACAGCGATAGAGAGAGAGTGTGAGAGAGAGAGAGAGAGAGAGAGAGAGAGAGAGAGAGAGAGAGGAAAAGAGGAAACTATTACATCTATATAACAATCAAAAAATATTTAGATTTTACCCTAAAAATTAGAAAGCACCAATAAAATATAGTAACTGAGAATAAATTCAAAAATCATTAATAGGTGCTATAAGGAACATGTTTTTCTTATTAAGAATATTCTGGGATGAATAAAAGAAATTTGAAATTCACTTTAGTGTTCTTAAATATGGATAATGAGAAGGGAGTGTCTAGCACTTTATCCTTTGGAATAATTTGTTGTCATGGGGATTACCCGACACACATTTGTGAAGCATCGGAAAAAAATGGGAAAATGTCTAAATTGTTATTATCTATATAAATAAGAAAAAGAATGAGTATCGTTATTATAGCGTGTTAAATAAATGTGTTTCCCCTTTTTTATTCAATGTTTCAATTCCACAGGTTGGACATTTGCTATGGAGGATTTGGTCAAAAGACAGAAAAGTTACAAAACAAGATACTGTGTGAGTCCTGAGAAATGGAGGGAAAAGCTTATCGTATTTCCCTGAAATATCAGTTTATTATGAAAGCAGAAGAGAGAAAACTGAAAACTGGGGCAGGAAAGAATCACATACGGTTTGGTTTGCACAACAAGCTGGGTTGGTTTTTGTTTTTGTTTTGTTTTACTTTTACAGCCCACGAAGACATTCAGATGTTTTTGTGAACAAATATGGAAAGAATCTTTCTTCTTTAAAGTTGAGGAATCTATGTATTTGCTTTGTGAGATTATTTTACAGCAGAAGGTGAAGAAGAAGGTCACCCCTGTCTGACTGCTGTTCATGCTGAATTACTCTGGGATGTTAATAGAAAGGTGACAGTAATGAAAATTTGAATATCATCCACACATTTTCAAAGCGATCGTCACCATCTTAGCACATTTAGTACTGGGAGTCCTGTGGTATCATTTGGGAAGGTTCCATTTCAAATTTACAAATGAGGAACCCGAAATTGAGAAGTCATTTTATCTGAGACAATCTATACGAGTACATAAACTTGAGACTGTCCCAGTCTATCACTGTTAAAGCCCTGGATGAACTTCCATGTAAAACATGAATTCTCTGCCCTCACATTTGCCACACAACTTCTGAAATTTTATGAAAAATATTTGAGAGAGAAACTGTCCTTAAAATTCCTTTTAATATTCACAAATATATTATGTTCCCATTTCACAAAAATTTTCAGTATTTCAGGGTATCTCAAGAATTATTGCCAAGGTTGTGCTCTAGTGGAAGATTTATACATGAGAAGTCTAATAAAGCAAAATTAATATTATGTGTTCATTCTGCTATTATTTAAATACCCAAGAGCAACACTAATATAAGTCTCCATGTTGAAGTCAAGCATGCAGATAAATTGGTCTACTGTGAGAGAGTAGCCACTAACCACATGTATCTGTTTAAGCTCAAATTAATTTTATACTTGAAGTAAGACAGCAGATCCTTGGTCCCACTATCCATGTCTCAGGGCTTCATAGGCACCAGGGACAAGTGACTGTTGCAATGGGCACCACAGATGTGGAATGTTTTCCACCTCGCAAAAAGTTGCATTGGACAGTCCTGCTCCAGTGCAAGCTGTCACCATCAGCAGTCAGCCCACTCGTTCCGCAGGCCCTTATTATCCCAAGAATACTAGAAAGGCAAGCAAGTCACAAATAAATATGGATACATGTGTGGGGTCCCTTAACATTGAGGAAGAAAAGCAATTCTATGTGATTATGCCTACCCTGAGACAACTGCCATGATACAGGGTTGTATTGATAGTTCTGCGTCACACAAGGAGACCAAACAGAGCATCCCTAGTTTATAGAATTTATGGAAAAGGAGCTCTAATGAGTGCTTTAGCATTTGGAATTAGAGTAGTCAAAGGAGGGACAAGGGAAAGAGCTCTTCCCTTAAGAGAAGCCTGTGCAAGAAGCCAGCAGGAGCGCAGAGGCACCCTGGGAATTTGTTCCAACAACCCCGTAGGGCATTTGCTTTGAGAAACCAGATGGTTGACTTGGCTGGGAAAATGAAATTAGAGAAAAAGAGAGGAAAAAACCCAAGAGAAAGGACTGGTGGTTGTTCTTATCTAATCATCTACCACAGATGGCCCAGCATTCCTGAACTATAAAAGTAGGTTAATCTTAAGAAGCAATGGTTTGGGGAGCTAGGGTGCATTCAGGCCAGAATCTTCCATCTGCTACTTCCTACCTCTCTAGCTTTGGTCACAAGCTCAGCTCTATGATCCTCAGTGCTAGATCTTATCCTCCTGGGGGCTACCCATGTACAAGGCATTGCATTTTGTTAGGGTCCCGAAGATTGTTTGATGCGGAGAACTCACCCAAATAGGTAGCTGCCATGTAATTTCATGAAGGCACTGACAGGCATATGCGTAGGAGAGCTTCATGCCTGGGGAGGCCTCTGAAGTCAGACAGATTCTGAATTAGGAAGCGATATCTAAGCCAAATTATAAAGGCTTAATTAGAGTTGAGAAAAGGGAAAGAAGTTCAGGAGGGATAAAAGAAAGGGCAAAAATATGTGCAGGTGAAAAGCATTTTATGTATAAAAATGACTTCTTCAGCATAAGAAAAAGAGACCCTTATAAAAGAGGAGCATGGGATGACTAAACAGGAAGGGAGTTAAAGTGGACGGAGAAAAATGATAACCAGAAAAGAAAAGAAACAAAATCAGTGGTTCCAGACACAATAACCACTATCTCCATGGGCCGCTTCTGCCTCTGTTGCTTCTTTGCCTCTGCACACAGCAGCTGGGTCCACAGGGGCTTCCCCATTTTGCTGGTCAAATGTGTTGTGCCTGTGAGACAGCAAAGTCGGATGCAGCTGATAACAAAGGTCTGCTGGGGCTCAGCCTCGGGGTCACCAGCAGCAGCCGGCACTCCTCCCGTTGGTCATCTACCTGATGGTTGTACTACTTCCTGCCAGGGCCAGAAGCTTCTCTCCCATTGCTCTTCCAATTAAGAGTGAACAGTGGCCCTTGCGTGCTGTGGTTAACACCAACAAGCTGCCTTTGGATTTAAACATGAACCAACACCTACAGGGTCTACGACTCATCCTTCACCTTATTCTACTTCTTAGTGCCTCCGGAGGGCTTCGTATCTTCAACCTAGATCTCTCTCCTCCGGCGTCCTGCTGTGTTCATAGAATGTCAACTCCCTCTCTGCCCCCAGAGAAGTTGCCCTGGAAATCAGAGCTCCTGCTGTGGAGGGACTGCCTTTCTGAAAGACACGGAACCAGACAAGGTTCTTTGGTGAAGAACTGATCCATACTGTGGCAGCCAAAATAACAAAATAACTGAAAAATATTAGTTGATTCTGACGTCATTTGCTGTTGGTAGCCTCTGACACTAAACTACACATGAGGACTCCCTGAGAGTGTTAACAAGAGTGGAGTTTAAAAGGAAGAGCTATCTCTATCATCTCTGTGCCTATATCTAGAGTTCCTTCCCAGCCCCCAGGAGAGAATCATGACACAGGAAGTCTACAATTCTCTTAGTCTTTTATCTATCACTATTGCCATGAAAAGAAGTTGAGATGGATCAATATATTCATATTCTGGAAGGACATATGGACTTGTCATAGATGTTAGTAATCTTTTACCTAAAAGCTAAATCCAGCCAGTCATCTGTTTTTATCAATAAAGTTTTACACAAGGCTCTATTCAATTCATTTAAATTAATCTAGTAGCCGGGCGTGGTGGCGCACGCCTGTAATCCCAGCACTCGGGACGCTGAGGCAAGAGGATCAATGTGAGTTCGAGACCAGCCTGGGCTACAAAAGTGAGCTTAAGGCCAGCCTGAACTGCATAGTGAGACCCAGTCTCAAAAAGCAAAAAATAAATAAATAAATAAATAAATTAATTAATTAATCTAGAGCTGCTATCACACTGCAATAGTTGAACAATCACAACACTACCATGGAAACATCTATCTTAAGCTAAGATAATTTTACTACAAATTTCTATTGGTTCATTTAACAGAATAGTTAATGTTTAACTTTTTAAATGTTTTTACCAAGCATACATGCTTGTATCTGGTAACCTGAACAACTGCGTTGAATATAACTGTATGCAATAAAATAATGGTTTTTTATCATCTTGTCTTGAAATTCTGTGTCATTTTTACTTTTTAATTTTTATTCTCTTTAATATAAATTTTCTTTTTTTTTTTTTTTTTGTCTTTTTGAGACAGGGTCTCGCTGTGCAGTTCAGGCTGGCCTTGAGCTCATTTTTGTAGCCCAGGCTGGTCTCAAACTCTCACTGATCCTCCTGCCTCAGCCTCCCAAGTGCTGGGATTACAGGCGTGCACCACCACGCCCGGCTATTCTCTTTAATATAAAAAAGTAACATATTTATTGTCTGACCATTAGGAAGAATGTCTTAACTCAAGATGAGACAGAAATAGACAGGGGAACCACTTTGTTCAGTACATATCCACTTTTAGCTCATTTGACAAATACTTGTGGAATTTCTGCAGGGCCCTGGGCTCTGGGGATGCAGTGGGAAATGAGTCCAGTAGAATTTTTTTTTTTTTTTTTTATCTTTAAGTACTTACAATGTTTTTCTGGTTTCACTGAAATGGTTGCTGTTCAACTCTTTATCCCTATATTAAAGAAGAGCAGACAGGCAATCTCACAGAGGAGTAGCCAGAGGATGCAGTGTCATTGGGGATTATGGGATAAACCATAGCACAGTCAGTTCCATCTAGCAAATATAAACTAAACTGAAGAAAAAAAAAAAAAAAAAACAGAGACAGGAAATGTGACAAGATGGTCCCCTCTGTGAATGAAGAGAGGAACAAAGACAAATGGGCTAAGGACTTAGAGGACTTTTTGTTCCGCAGTCAAGGCAACACTTGACTGAAATGATGCAGACAGTAGAGTGATCTTTAGGATAAATCTATACCATGAAATATATGTGGCAAGCTAATTTGAAATGATGTTACTAGAGACATGCATTCCTTTCCTAAAATTAATCATCTGAAAAGGAGGGATTATTAAGACAAAAGGACAGTGAGCTCTCACCTCCTTTCTGATAGAAGAGACAAAAGAGATTCTGTGCCTGCTGCACAGAGGATGAAACCAAGTTCAGCCCTTCATGAATGTTAAGAAATATGAGGAATGGCCATGTGTGCAGGTAAGGACCTCGTGCCAAAAGTGCCTGGTTTGAGACATCCAGGCTCTTAGCCTTGTGATGATAAGGAAAGAGAAAAAGAAGGAGAAAATCTGCTAGTGCCTATACTCAGCACTTGTGTACAAAATCTAGTTGCAGAGTATTCACGAGGGCCACACGGAAGCCCCTCCTGAACAATGGCGGCTGGCACTGCATAGCCGATCTCGAGGCAGCGAGGCACATAGAGACGTGCTGCTTTCTGTCTGTGATGCAGCACAGCGCTAATCCTCTGGCTCGTGTGAACATTTCTGTGAGCTGCACCCGCAGGTACTTCACTCACAGAGACTGTACAAAACCAAACACAGACAAGGCAATTGTAGGACAGGATGGTCAAAACTAAAACCTAGATTGTATCCTCTAAACGCTAAGCGGTAGCCAAATTTAAATACAAATGAGAAGTGATTTGTGTTAATGGCATTCCTGAAGGATATTCATCAGAGTTTCAGTCTGTCACAGTAGTAGTGAACTCCAGATTTCTTTTCCCAAGAAGGATTTTTTTTTTTTTTTTCATCACATGTGTTCTCATTCATTGGTCCAGTGCCTTGGCAGAACCAGGAGTTCTAATCTTTTCCAGAAAAGGATTTCACAATTCATCATGCATACCACTCTGCTTGGCTCCCAGGGCTGTGACCTGATCCAAGCGCATGCTCTTGAACATTCATGGTTGACTAAAGGGATCAGATTTTTGATAAACTAATGTAGAACAAATGAGAAGCATGATTAGGGCTTTGTGTGTGAGGTGGGGCAGAAGAAAGGAGAAAAAACATCAAGGATGGCAACGATGAGGCGCTGGTCAGAGGAGCATGACCCCCTGGAAGAAGGTGAGACTGAGCTGGCTGGGGCGAGGTGCACCTTGCAGCTCAGGAAGATTGTGGAGGAAGAGTGAAGAGAGACCTGGAAAGGAAGAGTGGGGGCAGACAGGGAAAAGGAGAGCTTGGTGAGAGGACAAATGTGCCTGGACGCTTCATTTTGCAAGTCATGGTACCAGCCAGTGAGCACAGGAAGCTCATGTTGAGGGTGATCTCAAAGTAGGCCATCCGTTCACCTTGGCGTGGGCCAGGTTGGTACAGGCAGATGGGAAGTGGTGGACATCACCACGTGGATCCGTGTCATGCTAAAGCTCTTAATAAGTGCCGATCTGTACACAGAGGTAAAATATTCTGAAAAAGTTTTCCATTTCTACTGTGTTCATAGCGCTTTCAGCAGTGACCCACCTGAATTCAAAATTAAGATTTGCTTTACTTGAAACGTTTCACCTTAGAAAGATGGAGCAGAATCGAAAGAAAGGAATGCGTTCTGCTATTGTTAAACCTAAACTATTCAGGCTGCCTTCTTTTCCTGTTGAATATTAAATTAGAGAAATGCAAGAGGACAAAGGAAAAATAAATGCCTGTCTGATTAGAAAATGCAAATTAGGGCCTGCATTCTGTCTAAATTCCTCCAATATATCCTTTCAGATTTCATTAGCATCTAACTAGAAATCTTATTTAATTTTTGGTGTTGTTGAGTGGGAGTCACTTTGTAAGTTTTCTTACTTTAGAAAAATTGTATTGATAATTTTTAAAACGCAAATTAATGCTACAAAATAATTCCCCTCTCAAAATAGCAAAGATCTGCAACATTGATAATTCTTCAGGCTCATGGAGCTAAGACAAAATAACAACTTTATGGAGTCTTAATAATTTTATAAATTGACACAAAGGTTTGGAAGAAAAACTTGGAAATTTATCCCATGATGCAAATACTTTCGTCTTAACATTCTAAATCATTAGAAGTACTCTACAGAGATGATCATACAATTGATTACACACATATCAATGTGAATAACTATAGGAAGCCCCTCCTGGTCCTCAACTCCATCTAAGAAGTCTGTATTTGTAATCCCACAAATACATTACTGGAATCCTACCAAGGTGATTCCCATCTACCACTCCCAGGGCAACCCACAGTGAAAATAAAGACACTAAAGCATATTTATAATAATGAGGAGCCAGAGAGCCCTGAGTCCAGCCACAAAGATGGCTTTCCAGAGCCAAAAAAGGGCAACCCCAGGCCAAACCTGGGTTCTATTCAGCTGTGAAAGAGGATGGCTTGAGGATGAATGACTGTGAATTGTGGAAAATAGGTGAATTCTGTGAGCTGGGTGAGGTAGGAGGCCTGCATTTACCTCTGTCATATGCAGAGAGAAGGATATGCAGAAAAAGTAATTTACATTATGCTGTTGAAATAGTATCTAATGTTTTTAGGTCCTGTGCTTCAGCTCTGATGTGTATCTTTCAAGCCCCAGGAAATCATAGCCTCTATCTTGAGGATCGATCCCAGGCAACAGCAGAGCACTGGCTCTTCATCATTTTAAAGAATATTAAAGAGCAGCCAGTATGGATTATTAGAGAAACACGTATGCCATCTTCAAGGACTACCACCAACACCTTGGCTAGACCAGTATTGCATTGCTTAAAGCCAATTGAAAGGATAAAGAAAAGCCCTAGCCAGCTGTGTACATCTCAATACAAGGAAATAGGGTCAGGATCAGCCAAAATGGAAATAATTGCTCTTCTTTTATGCAGGGTTGCCCAGGTGGTCCTCCACAAGTGCTTACTATTATTCCATAGTTACAAAGAACTGGCAAAGCTCACCATTATAGAACTATTACAGTATATATCATACCACATTTCAACTTATATGGCGTGGGAATCACAGGATGATATGAACATTATTATTTTACTTTGATTAAATCAATACATAGGTTGCATGAATACATTATAATTGTTTGTGCAAAGAAAACATCTATGCAGAATCACAAGAAACTGAATTTCTTCCAGAAAGCAATAAGTTGAGCTTGTCAGAGATGAAGCCTTTCACTATGTTTTCAGGGAGTATCCTGAATTTTCCTTTGTTTCTAGAGACCTGTGTTAGGGACCAGGGAAATAGCTCCGTGGCACAAGTGCATGCCTGGCAAGTGCAAAGTCATGAGTTTGAACCCTATCCCACAAAAAAAAAAAAAAAAAAAAAAAAAAACCTGTGTACTCTAGAGATCTGTGTTTTTTAACTAAAAAATGTTAGGATGTTTACTCAAACATCCCTGAATCAACTGCAACTCTGGTTATTTTAGATGCAGGTCCACAACTGAGAACTTAGTAGAGGCCCTTACAGGAAAGATAAGGGCTCTGAGGACCAGAGAGAACACAAATCTTGCCAAAGGTCATTGATGTGCACGCCCGAACATGCCTGATTCACAGGTTTTAATTGCCTATCGAGGCTGCGTGGTAATGAAACACTCAGAGAGTTAAGCACGCACTTAATTTGAACTTGTCATCACAGTATACATTTGTTATTGAAACCAGAAAATCGGAAGGGATTTTTTTTTCTCTCTACTTCAAGACTCATCCTGTCTGAAAGTAGCATTATTTATGACACCTCATGTTGCTCCAGCATTAGAAAAGTAGATCTCATTATTCCTTGATTGTAGGGAAATAGTTGCTGAGAACATTGTGTTTAGGAGACTTTAATTGCCTTAATTGCATGCATCATAACACAGAGATAGGATGGTTCCACAGCAGAGTTAAATGACTTAATAAAAGAATATGGCAAGTCATGTTATTTCTGGAAAGAATCCAGTATAAATTGGAATGCAAAAGTAATTTTTAAAATTATCCCTTTATGGTCAAATCTAGGAAATCATCTAAAATGTTTCAAATGTATAGGGAAAATATACAACTCTTAAAATTGTTTTGCAAATTAATGCCAGAGCATGTCTAATTATGGGCTTTTCTAAAAAGCCACTTCACTCCTAGAAATTATTTGTGCACTTCAACTTTTTAATCAATGAAGAATAAAGTAAGCCACTACCACCCCTGCCCTTGCCATTATTGAGCAGGACAGAGGACACAGCTGTTCAGTTTCCCTTTAGAGGAGTCTGGGAACCACAGGCCACTATTGACTGCTTTCAGACAAAATCCCCAAATTTTCCCTGCGGCAGTCCCAGCTTCAGGCTCTCACGTAACTGCCCCATGAAGCTCATGGCATAAGCAAGTGCTCAGCTGGCAAGAGAAGTGTAGAATATACAGGAAGGACTCTGACCTTGCTAACTCTGTGGGACACTGTCTAGCAAATATTCCCTGGCCTAAACATGGCACCAGCTAGGAGTGAGGGGAAAAAACACACAAAAGTTTGGAGACTCCATACCAGGTTCACAACCCAGAGATATATGCAGAAATATGAGGGTCATCTTCTATTGCTTGCCTTCACATGTATGAATGAGCCCTCCTAAAAATATGAGCAAAGTCTCTGGACATTCGTTGCAGCTTCTCGGTCTTCTCAGAGAAAACATGAATCCTAATGAACTTCTGAAATTTCAACACAAACAGGGGAAATGAATCTAGATTCCAACGTCAGCAAGAAGAAGTTGTAATTTCTCTCCCTTTGTATTGGAAGCATTTAGTCAGCATGCTGGGAGCATCCATTCTTGGGCTGTTGTTTTGCTTTAGAAATCATTGCCTTTATTTATCTTTAATTATTTTAGCCTGTTGTGCTCCTGCATGAGGAGGGAGTTCACTCAGAGATGAGCTTTTATTGGTGTACTCGGGCGGCCTCATTAAATCTTTCACAATAGTAAATGCTCCATCTTTTATTTTTCTTGCATGGTCTCAGTAAATCTGGTAGATCTCTGCTTGAACTGGACAAGATACATTTACTTATTTATTCAAAAACATTTCTGAAAGCCAACTTCTCAAAAGTTTGTTTCTGAGCCCTTTAATAATATTTTCCCAATTTTTCATGTTGCTTGCTATTTACGTCGCTGCCTCACTTGACAGTTTAGGATAAATGGAAATGAAAAGGTTGCTTACCCAGCCATTTTTCACAAGACTCACTTGCTTATTCGGACATGAGGCAGTTTCCTGTTGAGTCCTCCGTCAAGTGGGCCAGACTCAGAAAGACAGGAGGCCACCCCTCGAGCCGACTCATCCTATGTAGCAGTTACAGTCTGATAAGGTTTGTGTCCGTATGTCCTCCGAAAACCTCATAAGTCATGGGACGGGCCTCTAGGGTTTATCACTGATTCATGATCCAGTGCTGGGTGTGAGCGCTAGACCCACCTTGGAGTGGGCAGCCAGTGTATGGTATTAGGGAGGGGCGAGCCCTGCTTTCTGCCACGCCTCCCTTTTTGCTCTTGTCCCTTGTTCTGTCTTCATCAGCTGTAAGCTGCTGCCCTCTGCCACGTGCCTCTCTGCCTTAGAGCCAGCCCAGTATGGACGGAAGCCTCTGCAAACTGAGCTAAATAAACCTTTCGTTCCTTATTTTTGGATGATGGTTATCTTGTTCCAGCAGTGAGAGAAAAGTAACAAAGACAAAGCCCTCCTTTCTTCTGCCTCCATTCCACTTTGATATCAGGAAGACGACTGTTAGGAAAACAGTCATGAACCCCTCTACTCAAATCTGTACAGCTGAAAGCGCAATATTCCACTACACCTAAAACTTGTAAGAGTTACTGAACTAACACTTCTTTTATCGTTTCTTCCCTAGTGCCTCATGACTCTGGCAGAGCCTATCCAAACTTGATAGAGTGGGGTCTGTCCAGATAGCTCAGCAGACTAAAGCACCTGCTTAGGCAGACACAGGGACCAGAGTTTGATACCTGGCATGCCATGCTGGTCTCACCCCTGGGGCTTAATGAAGCAGTGATTGGGACTGGGCATGGTGGTGTCCACTTGTAATCCTAGCGTTTGGGAGGCTGAAAACAGGAGGATCGCTATGAGTCCAGTTTGTGTAGTAAGATCCTCTAGACCCTATACTAAATACATTAAAAAAAAAAAAAAAAAGAAGACTGATAGAGTGTATTCATCAATGTCCAAAGATCTCCACTGGAATGGTCCAAACTGCATCCACTATGAAATTCTAATGTTCAATTCCTAATTCTGTGTACTGTATGAAGCAAGAGTATTTAGAATCAAGTCCTTTAAGATGTGATCACTGTAAATGAAGTGATAGCTGTGAGCCCTAATCTAATACAACTGGGCCTTTATAAAAATTAAGCAGAATAAAGATATGTGTAGTGAGAAGACTGCATGGAAATATTAGGGAAAGATAGTCATATATCCATGAGTCAAGCAAAACCTATAAAATATTAATCTCGGGAACATCTTCATCCAGGACCTCCAACATCCAGATCTGTGGGGAAATTAATTTCTGTTATTTAAATAATCCAGGCTGTGCTTTTCTTCTATACCAATTCTAGCGAATGAATATAGCGGCTTTTCTCCAATGAACTAATTTGGAAACTGTTTAGAAGCAAAGAGAGAGTGTAGATTAAAGGTAGGACTGGAAAGGAAAGCTGACCCTACAGGAGCTTGAATATAGAGTGTTCCCCCACAAGCCCTTGTCCTGAGAGTTTATCATCAGAATGGGGGGCTCCTGAGGTGGTAGAATCTTTAGGATACAGGGCCTGTGGAAGGCATTTAGGCTCCTGGACACAGGGTCTTCAGCGGGTCACTGGTACCATGGCCCTTCCTCTTTCTTTGCTTCTTGATGTAAACAGTGGGAGGGGAGCAGACTCCTCTGCTGTACACTCTTGGCATGATGCCTGTGCTACCGGACAAGCATGGACTGAAACCACTGAACCTATGAGCCAAAGTAAGCATTTCCTCTTTATGTATAAAATAATCTCAAAGTTTTTGTCATAGTGCTGGAAAACTGACTAACATAGTTATGTGTGCACTTAAGGATATCGAGGAGAATTCACATTTGATTCTGAGATGGAAGGGGACTACAGAACTCGACAGCCATAACAAAACCCTTGAGAGAGTACATCTGAGAAGTTCAAACAAAGAAGTAACCACATACTGCCAATATATAGAACATAGTGATAAGAATAGGATATGAGAGCAAAGATGGCTATTTAGGACTTCTTTCTTGCAATAGTCCTTGAATCCTGAACTTGGGGATAGGGAGATAGTTCAGCATCCTAAGCACCTGCCTGGTAAGCTCAAGGACCTGGGTTTGAGCCCTAATACTGCATGCCGTGCCGACCCTGGGTGTATGTTGTGGGTCACCAAAACCTGGTGTAGTGGCTCACACTTGTAATCCCAGTGCTGGGAAACCTGAGACGGGAGGACCACTATGAGTCTGAGCTGCGCAGAAAGACCACGTACCAAGGCCGGGGATGCAGCTCAGTGGCATACACACCCACCTGGAAAAACCATGTACCAAATAAATTAATAAACAAACAAATAAGTAAATACATTTTTTTTTTTTTTTTGTCTTTTTGAGACAGGGTCTCGCTATGCAGTTCAGGCTGGCCTTGAGTTCACTTTCATAGCCCAGGCTGGTCTCGAACTTGCACCGATCCTCCTGCCTTAGCCTCCCGAGTGCTGGGATTACAGGCGTGCACCACCACATCTGGCAGTAAATACATTTTTAAAAAGAAACCTGAGCTCATACTTAATTTGATTAACTGAAGCAAGTTTAATTTTTATCAAACCGGTTTTCATTTCACTGATAAATGATCTATACATCTTACCTAAATGTCAACATGCTATCTCTGATAACATTGAGTCCTCATAGAAAAACATGTACCTTCTTCCCTATTGCCTTTGAGATAATCTAAAAATATAGTTTCCCTGGAGAGATATGTATGGATTTATGTCACTGTGGTATTTAGACATCCATGTTTGAGAATAAGCTGGGAGGTACTCAGTGACATTAGCTTTGTATTTGGTCCTTGATATTTCACAGGGACCAATTTTAATATGTTAAAATATTAAAATTCTACTTGTGCTACACTGTGAATCTTCTTTGTCACATCAGAATTCTCCAGTGCATACATAAAAGCTTAAATGGGTCCTAATGATGACCAGAAGCGATCTTTTGTTTGCCAGTAAAATCTTGGAAGATGCCGTACTACATGTCATAAACAGGACCTTGTCTCTTAGCTAACCAAGCCAAGAGTAGTCATAGTACAATTGAGGTTTTATCTGAAAACTTGCAACGACAGCCAAAATTAATTCTCCAAGTTTTCCTGAGACATTGTCAGAATATATTAGAATTTTACCATTCTTTTGGCATTTGATTGGTTGGTTCCTTGAGTCTTACAAATAAAATTCAGTGAAATTTGTACAAAATGCTTATCAGAGTGTCTATAATTTAGTAGGCATTCAAAAATAGATAGAAAATGAATATACTGAGTAAGTACATCAATGTACCAGAAAACCAGCTGGCTATCAAAAGAAGACTGGAACCAGGTATTAGAAAAACATTCAGAATACATTTGCTCAGCTTATATTTCTGCTTTATTTTCTCCTTCTGCACTAAATGGCCTTTTATGCTGCTTTGTCCTCATTATTGTCCTGTATCCTCTGAGTTTAACTCTCTGTAATACTTTAACATACCATTTTTCACCCACCTCTCACAGACTGTCTCATTGCCAGCTCTGAATTTCTAAGATGATCTGATTGGTCCACCTTATAGCTCCAACTCGCTTTCAGCAGGGAGATAGGTGTATGTGTAACATGCTTGCTTCCTGACTCAACTCACTAGCTCTACCTATAAGTAGAAACTCAGGCCCCAGGGAAAAATGAATTATATTAAGTGAGGCAGATAGCCCAAAGCATCTTGTAGTCATTGGAAAGGCAGTGATATTTTATTGAAAGAAAAGCAAATGAAAGAACATCCTATCAACGCCAAAAGAAAGGTGAAAAAATAAAAACTTTAAATTAAAATGGAAGAAAACTGGAATCACCAAGCATAAAAGAATCATTCATAATAAAGCTGCTTGTTCATCATTTGAAACAAACTATGCGAAGCATTGCTGACTATTTACACATATATATATATATATATATATATATATATATATATATGTATATATATATATATATAGATGCATTTCAGATTAGATATATTTTGAAAATTCTATTATGTTCATCTCATAAGATATGTAAGATAGTTGCAAATTTGTAGGACTTACTTATATAAGTGGTAGTAAATATTAAATTCAACCTATGAATATCTTCACACTTTTACTTCCTGTACATTTATAACTCCAATAGCATAAAAATCCAATTCAGAATACATTATTTTGACACCCTTTCATCTCTGAATGGAAAATACTTTTAAAAGAAAGAAAGAAAAACAGCTAAAGTTAGGTTTCTGCTGAAGTACTTCATATCCAAGATCCTCTAGGCTACAAGCCGAAAGTTGGGGGAAAAAATTCGACCCATTGACTTTTATTCTCTCTTTTGGACAAGATAGCTCTGGATAATTTGAGTCTCTGGCTCTAAAACATGAGCCCTTCCATCTGTATTATTAATAGAAGCTTGATGGTGGGGGGGGGGAGTTCACTGTGATTTTCATTCCTGTGAAAAAAAAAATTTTCAGATACAAACAATCAGATGACAGAAATATGACAGCAACTAAGATTTTTAGGTGACTTATGATGAGCTAAGCCTTGGATCAAGTGCCTTATATGATTTATTTGATTTGCTACTGACGATCAACCTATAGCATGGATAGAATCAATGCGCTGTTGTTTTTTGTTTTATTTTGTTTCATGCTGCACTTAGGACAGGGTCTACAGGGTCTACAAAGTCCCACTACGTATATCAGATTTGTAGTGATTCCCCTGTTTTCAGCCTCCCGAGAGCTGAGAACACAGGCACGTGCCACCACCCTCAGTCTCAATTGCCATCTTAGTGCACCTTAAGGGCAGGGCCAGCCGAGCAGACTGTGGATCAAACCCTGGCCACTGCGCTCTGCCTAAGCAGGTGCTTTAGTCTGCGGAGCTATCAGGCTGGCCCCTCAGTGCCCTGTTGTAACGATGAAAACATCAAGGCTTGAAGAAGTTAAAAATCACAACAACTAAAAATAGAATAAAATTCAAAGGTCTACAGAATGCAATTTATGCTTTCCTTCATCCTTCACATGGATAATTTAGCTCCAGTCGGAGAGAGCAGTCCTGGGAAGAAACCCTGCCCTCACAGAGATGAACCATGTGGCTTTATTTCGGCAAAAGATTAAAATGTCCTGACAGTTGAAAAGATTGTACATGCATTTATTCCCTAGCTAATATAATGCATAAACACCATCTATGACTTGCATTGCAGCTGCTTCAAAATATTCTCAGGCCAAAAGTTGAGAATTTTTATTCATGAATAGGAAGAGAAACTGTGTACAGGGGTCATGCCAACATGATAATTAATTCTCTACAGGAAACATCAAGGAACTCCTCCATCAGAGACGGGGAGTGTTCTAACCTTTCAAATTACTTTTCCTTCAAAGTAGATTGTAGAACTTCCTGTTCCAGCCCAGACCCAAATCGCACCGCTGGGAGCTGAGCCTGCGCACCCGCCGTGGGTAAGCTCCCTGCGCCCCTCTATCGAACCTCTGCGTTCCCACGACTAACTTCCTGTTCCAGCCCAGACACAAATCGCACCACTGGGAGCTGAGCCCGCGCGCGGGCTGGGTCAGGATCCTTGGGCTGCCTTCCCTTTCCCAGCCCCCCCCCTTTTTTTTCCCCTCCAGCCCAAGCACCAGCACTGAACCCATCAAATAGGCCATTTGGCAACTGCTCAGGTCCATAAGCCTACCAGGACTACTCAATTCCAAAGCTCCACCTCCACCTACAGACCACATCCCCCAGGATTCACAAAAGCTAGCAGCCAGAGCCCCAACACAAGAGTCAGGAACCTCTGTAGAAGAACCACCTTGGAGTCTCCAGACCAAACGCCCATAGACACAGCATAACACCACCAAAGTGCAGAGGTCGCTTCCATACAAAATGATAACAACAAGGAATAGGAGGCAATCTCAGGACCCATGCCCACCCAAACCAAATACAGAAGACACTATCATGGAAGAAAATGAGAATTATACAGATGAATCCTCTTAATTGGTAGCAGCTGAGGCAGATACACAAGTGCAGAAACTCATACAGCAACTGAGATCAGAGATAACATCTGAAGTAAAAAAAAGAAATACATGAAGTGGAAAAACGGCTGGAGAAACGTATAGAGGACATCAGAGAGAAATAATAGCTAAAGTTGACAAAGACATGCCTAAATCAATAGCATCCCAAGGAGGGGAACAACTACACAAAAGTAGAAAGGAGAACAGAACAGAAATAATCTCTGTATTAGAGAGAGAAAGGATAACCATAATGACAGACTTCAATACTATTAAAGAAGACATCGACAAAAAATTAGAGGAGAATAGAAAAATGATGGACTCCCTGACGGAGCAATATAGGAAAGACTTAGATCACATGAAACAGTTTCAAAGAGATATACAAGAAAATAAAACCTCGATCACAAGTTGGCAGAGCCGAATGAATGAAAATGAAGATAGAGTTTCCAACCTTGAAGAAGCAGTTGCAGCCAGTGAAAGAGTAAGAAAGGATCTTTTAAAAACAACCAGAATGCAGGAAAAAATAATTCATCATCTGCAAGACGATGAGAAAATGAACAACGTGAGATTAATGGGAATCAATGAGGAAGAAGGAGTCAATACAAATGATATCAAAAGAATATGGGCAGAAGTAATAACAGAAAACTTCCCAAATCTGAGAAAACAATCAGGCATTCAGGTAACTGAAGCCTACAGAACCCCAAATAACATCAACCCAACTAAAAACACGCCAAGACATATAATAGTCAAGATACCAGAAATCCAGCTGAAGAATAATATACTAAAAGCTGCTAGAGAAAAGAAACAGATCACATTTAAAGGAAAACCCATCCGAATAACAGCAGATTTCTCTTCACAAACCATGAAGTCA
>PVJA010009885.1:0-59195 GCA_004027025.1 Myocastor coypus
CCCCCAAAGCCTCATGGAGTCATTGGGCAGGGACTTCTAGAGTTTGAGACTTGATCCATGATCCCTGGGATTATGGGTTTTAGTACTGATGGGATTATGGGTGGAAGTACTTCTGGGATTATGGGTGTAGCCTAGGGCGGGAGCTAAGGCAGAGAGCCTGAATGTAATATAAAGAGAAACAGAGAGACAGACTAGAGCTAGCTGTTGCTGTTGCTCTGCTGCCGTGTTGGTTGGCTACCTCTGCCACCATTTTGTTGCTGTTCTGCCACCATGAACTGGATGCTCTCTGCCCTGCTCCACTCAGCCTTGGGCCAACCAAATATGGACTGAAACCTTCACAAACTGTGAGCTAAATAAACCTTTCCTTCCTTCATCTTGAGTGTCAGGTATTTGTCCCAGAAACAAGCAAAAAGTAACTAAGACAGCTACAAAAGTGAGCTCAAGGCTAGCCTGAACTGCATAGTGAGTCTCTGTCTCAAAAAGACAAAAACAAACAAACAAAAAACAAAAAAGACAAATGAATGGCAAATAAACACGTGAAAATAAGCCAAGCATCATTCACTGTTAAGAAAATGCCAATTAAAACCACGATAGAAAAAAAAAGAAGCCTTCATACCTATTAGGACAGCTGTTACTAAAGGCGTGTTGGCTAGGATATGGGGAAACTGGAGCTCTTGTGCATCACTGGTGAGAATGTAAGATGGTATAGCTGCTGTGGAAAACAAGGCAGTGAGTGGTTCATTAAAAAAATAAAACTAGATGCAGCAATTCTACTTTGTTATATTCAAAAGAACTGAAATCCCTGAATTGAAGAACTAGTCGTACATCTATTGTTGTATAATCATAGCAGCATTGTTCACAGCAGATAAAAGGTAGAACCAACCCAGATGCCCACTGATGGGTGAATAGAGGATCAAAATGTGCAAGACCCACGGAACCATATCCAGCCTTAAAAAGGAAGGCAATTCTGACACATGCTACAATGTGGATGAGCCTTGAAGCCATACCACAAAGTGAAGTAGGGCAGTCCCCAAGGGACAAATAGAACAGGATCCTATTTCCTTGAGGTAGCTAGAGCAGGTGAATTCCTAGGGACAGAAAGTAGGATGGCAATTGTCAGGGGCTGGGGGTCAGGGGTGAGGAATCAGTGCTTGGTAGAGATGGATGTTTCACTGTTCTGGAGATGAAGGTGGAGAGGCTGCACAAAGAGGAGATTGTACTTAATGTCACAGACTATAGAAACAGCTAAGCTGGTAAATTCTGTTAAGTGTATTTTATCACAATGAAAATAACAGTATATATGTATGTATGTATGTATTTCAGTGCCTGGACTGAGCTCAGGACCTTGTGCTTGCCAGGCACACACTCTGCTGAGCTATCTCCCAGCCTTATTTTTAATTTTTTAAATCAGTACAATAGGTATAAAAGGACTTTCTCTCAATCTAATAAAAGCTTTTTAAGGAAAAGCTACTTCCAACATCATATAAAATAGGGAGAAACTGAAAGTTTTCTCTCTAAAATCAGGACAAAGTTAAAGATGTCCAGTATCATCAGTGCTGTTCAACACAGTACTCAAAACATTGTCAAGAGCAATTAGGCAAGAAAAAGAAATAAAAAGAATATGTAGAAGAATGGAAGAAGTCAAATTATCATCATTTGCATATGAACATGATCATCTATATAGAACCCCCCAAAAACATAAGACCCCTAGAATTAACAACTCAATTCATCAATGTAGCAGGATACAATATTAACACATAAAAATCTATAATGTTCCTGTACACCAATGATGAATTAATGGAAGAAGAAATTAAAAGTACCATTCACAATAGCTTCGAGAAAAATTACATACTTGGGAATTAAGCTAAACAAAGAGGTTTTAAAAACTCCTTCTATTATGAAAACTATAGTACTCTGGCAAAAAAAGGTTGAAAAGGACATAAAATAATGTTATTCCCTATTCTTGGATAGATAGAACTAATAAAGTCAAAATAGCCATACTTCCAAAACTGATATGCAGATCCAACACAATCCCAAACAAAGCATCAATCAAATACTTCACAAACAAGAGAAAGTGATCCTAAAATTCACATGGAACCAGAAAAATCCAAGAATAGCAAAAGCAAACCTGGGTAAAAAGATCAAAGTGGGAGGTATAATACCCATGGACATAGTTATTTTTTATTTTAATGAACAGAATACATTTGTTAGGGGAAAGCAAGCTCCTGTTCAAGAGGGACAGGTGGGGATCCCGAGCTGGTTGATTCCCACCTGGACGTAGTTATATTACGAAACTACTATGATAAAAACAGCATAGTGCTGGCACAAAGACAAAGAAATGGATTAATAGAACAGAACAGAGGAGGCAGAAATAATTCCAATTATTCGACTATTTGAGTTTTGACAAAGCAGCCCAAAACGTATGCTGGAGGAAAGATAACCTCTTTAATAAATGATATTGTGAAAACTTGCTATCCACATGAAGTAGATTGAATTTATACTCATATCTCTCACCCATGTGTTAAATTAAAATCAAAATGGCTCAAATATCTAAATGTTAAAGTAGAAACACTTAACCTGCTGCAAGATAAAATAAGTGATACTCTTGAAGTCATATGTGTAGGCAAGGACCCTGATTGCACAGGGACTAGTACCAAGTATCAACAAATGGATTGTGTCATATTAAAAACCTTCCATACTGCAAAAGAACAGAGTGAAGAGACAACCTACACAATGGGAAAAATACCTTGCCAGCTAAACTAATTTTTTTAAAAGAAAACCTCTTCAAATTACTTAGTCAAATCATATTGGGAGAAACATAAGAGTCTGACTCACTGAGTGTGTGTCTCTCTGATGTGCATGGGTCTGGGGTGTTGGAGTGTATGTGAGAGAGCTAAGGCCTCAGCATCTTCACGATGGGAAGACAAAAGATAGCATCTAAAGCTCAAGATTGAGAACCAGAAGTAAGTAAGTATATTATTTAATTTCATGGAAGTATGTACCAAAAATTTCTGGTAAGGGTTGACAGCAGTTACCTCTGCGGAGAGAGGAAATGGAGGTGCAGAGTAAATGAATGAATATTTTTTTAAAATAAGACTGTCTAAACTACCCACAAGTGACACTTGGATTTTAAAAAAGTAAAGCAAAATTAATCCAAACCCAACACAAACAGATAATTGCTGAGCTTTTCCTGGAAGGTTCTATGTCACAGGCCATAGGCCCATGCGGTCCTGGCCAATCTGAACCATTTGCTGCCATGAGTGGAGGGCTCAAAGCTCCTGCCCTGTATTCCTTTCCTCAGAACAAGAGCTGATGGCCCTTAGAGAAGAAGACACATCTGCAGGGGCAGAGTCTCTCATTTACTTACTTAGCCAGTTATTTTAACGTGTACTGGAAAAAATGCAATTAGCATATCAAACCTGGAGATTACTGCTTAGGATGAAGCCAAATTCATTAAATGAAAGGATTTAAGAAAAATAGTCAGTCCTTCATATCCATGGGTTCCACATCTTCAGATTCAATCAACCATGGATAGAAAATATTAGAAAAACTTGTGCCTTACTGAATATGTACAAACTTTCCTCACATCATTATTCCCTAAACAATACTCACAACAATTACTTACATAGCATTCATTTTGCATTAGGCATTCTAAATATTCCAGACATTTTCAGGAGTATGCATGAAAGTCATACCCAAGTGTCACAGTATCTTTTGCAGTAGACTTCAGCATCCATAGATTTTAATGTTCCTGAGAAGGGAGTCTGGGACCAAGACTCCTAAGATACTGGGGGACAACCACTCTTGAGTGACAGCAGAGGAGATAAATGGAAATGGAGAGAGTATTCCAGTAGAGTAGGAATGACTGGAGATTCAGGACTGACCTAGTTTAATCCCCTGCATGAAAGGACTTGGGATCCCAGTCCTAGGGCAGAGAAGAGGTACGGGGAGGACCCACCCAGTGACTTACAGAAAGGTATTGGAGTTGTGACCCCAGCTCTATGAGAGCATGCAGCTAAGATGCAAGAAGCTGAGGCAGGGCTTGTCCTGCTGCTGTGTGAAGCCTTGGCTTTTTCTGCACAATGGTGCTCTGCAGAGATCATAAGAATCAATGACCACAGAAAGTCCAGCTGGAGAGCTTACGATCATGCCAGTAACAAGGACTATGACAAGACTGAACACTTACATGGGGTGTGCAATATACTGAGAAGCCTTCTAAAGACTTTATATACATTGATCTTCCTTACCCATGGTAGGAGATGGTGTGGCAGCCAGCCTGCAGCACAGTTCTCAGGGACTTCGGCTTCTTGGAAGTCACACTCCTATGTGGTCCCCTCCCATGCAGAATAGGACCAACTTTCATGCATGCGTCAGAAAAGACATTTGGATTTCTTGTTGTCTGTTGGATCAACTATTCTGAGGAAAGCCAGCTGCAATGCCATGAGGACCCTCAAGCCATCCTATGGAGAGATCTATATGGTGAAAACCCAAGTCCTCCTGCAAGCCATAGACAAGGACTCACATGGCAAGTCACATGCTTTGTCTTCCAATGAAGCCACATGCTGCAGGAAGGCACGTGTGGATCTTGCCTATTCTTTCATCCTTCAGCCTTGAACAGTGCTGACACATAGTAGAGGCCTCATACATTTCGGTTGACATTTCCTTCTGTCTGTCGACAGTCTGTCTCCCCACCACGCAGGGCCCTCCCTGGGGCTGGCACCATGTCTGACTCCCTTTAATACTCTCAGGCACAGCATAGAGCTGCAGTGGGGTTGTGGAGTGAGGGAGTGATCAAGACACAGGCAAAAGGCAGGAAATACCCTGGGTCTCCTGGTCAGCCTCGTAAGGGAGCCATGGGGCTTGGAGTATGCTAAGACAGGGTGGCTTCCAGGCCTGGGGATAACTGCGCTCACTTTCAGCCGGGGGGGGGGGGGGGGGGGGAAGTGCCACAGGGGAGAGAGGAGGGCAGACTAACTGTCGCCTTTGGCACCTTCAAGCCGGTCCTGTTTGGTGGCCCACGCTAAGCTTCCAAACCTTCTTCTAAAGCAAGGTTGTGGTTGGGCCAGCTCACAGGCGGTCGGAATCGAGTCCCGCCTCTGCTCTTAAACTTAGAACTTGGAGCTGACGAGGTGGGGCTATAACTCTGAGAAGGCGCGCTTTCATTTGTAGAGATGCAGGCGAACCGGTGCCCTTGGTGTGCGGCCCCTAGCGGCCAGGATGACGCATCCCTTTTGTGGGCCCACAGTCTCAGTTCCACCTTTCTCCATCGCAGTTAGGTTTACGTTGCAGGTCTGTCTGCCTCTCTGGCTCGGCGGGTGCAAAGTTCTAAGTGTGGGTGAATGAGCAGTCTGTTTGCCTCACCTTCTTGACCGTGATCACGGTGGACGCAATGTGGGCACACAAGGCAGTTCCTTGGCCCTAGGCGATGACTAGCGCAGGGATCCTGACCTGCACCCCAGCTTCTAGCCGATCGCAAACATCTTGGTGCCCAGCCCTTGTGGGCGCACACATTGCGCCGGCCTGTGCATCCCGTAACATCATCCTCCCTCCCGCCTCGGCTCTCTACACATTTCTCCGCTTCAGATCGTGTCACCTCCTCCAGGAAGCCCCGGTTGCTTCCCTCGGACCTGCTATCTGCAGGGACAGGGGCGTCGCCTGGCTTAACCCTGCATCTGCAGCTCCCCAGTCTTCCGGCTACCAGGCGGGGGTACTGAAGCAGACACGGAGGGAGGGAAGGCGGAAGGGACCAGAGACGCTCGCGAGGCGGTGGCTGGAGGAGCGTGGAGAGGAGGCGGAGGGACGGCGGGAGCGCGCGCGCCGGCGGCGGCCGCCCAGGGCCGGGGCCGCGCGCCCAGCCTGAGCCCGCCCCGCCGCTGAGCGTCACCGAACCTGCTTGAAATGCAGCCGAGGCGCTGGGGCGGGCGGCAGCGGTGGCGGCGTTGGCGGGGGCACAGGCAGCGGGAGCCCCGGCGCCGCGGCGAGGATTCGGCGGGCTGAGACTAGGCGGCAGCGCGCGTGACGCGCGGCGCGGCGGCCGGAGCCCCGGGTCGGCCATGGGCCGCCGGGAGCGGGGCGCGCTCCGGCCGCTGCTGCTCCTGCTGCCGCTGGTGCTGCAGCATCTCGTGGCGGCGGCAGATCCGGCGCGCGGCAGCCGAGGTGCGTGCAGCGAGTCCCCCTGCCGGCTCCGCGCTGCCAACAAAGCGCGGCCGGGCGACCTGGGGGGAGGGTCGCGAAGGCTCCTCCGGGCCCCCCGCCCACGCTCCGCTCCTCAAGGATGGGCGCCGCGGGGCTCGGCCGGCAGTAAACTCCGCGGGGTTGCTTATTTCACGCTTTCGGTTGAATGGCCGGTGAGGCTTGTGTAGCACGCGGTCAGCTGCGGAGGCCAGCTGCGTGCCCGCTTGACAATGCGTTTCTGGGGACCCCCGCGCGTGGGGCATGGTGACTGCTTGCGAGGGGACGGGCCCGTGCGCGCATTGCGAGTATCGCGCGCGAGCTGGGCCTCTGTGAGCTGAGTCTGCGTGCATTTTCCTCTGCTGACCGCGTGTGTTTGCATGGAGGGACTACTCCGGGCGTGAGTCTGGTCTCTGTGCCTGCCACCCAGCGACCCATCACCCGAGGAGCCCAGCGCATCGAACCCTACCTCTGGGTCGAGGGTGCCCCAGGTACCCGGCGTCACCCTCTTCTCTTCACCCTGGAAGATTCTAGGATGCCCGTTGAAGAGCTGAGCTCGCGTTGACTAACGCAGCTAACAACTCCCCAACCCATTCCCAGGGCCAGTCAAGGAGTGTGAAAAGGACCAGTTCCGGTGTCGGAATGAACGCTGCATCCCCTTGGTGTGGAGATGCGACGAAGACGATGACTGCTCGGACAACAGCGACGAAGACGATTGTCGTGAGTGGCCAGCGGGGCGTTCAGGCCTGGGGTGGGGGTTTTCGTGTGTGTGGGGGGGCGGGTGGGTGCCATCTGTGTTTGCTCTGGGCCCTAACTACGTGGGCCACTTGCTCCAGCCTGGCAGCCTTATCCGGGTAGAGTGGTTTTTGGCTACTAGGCGGCAAGAGTCTTCTAGTAGGGCACTGGGTGGAGCCCAAGGCCATGTGCCGGGTAAGCCAGGTGGCACCAGGGGCGTGGACAAGGACGCGGCAGTCCCGTACTACCCTACCTTCCAGCCTTCCAGCCCTCTGTGGCAACCCACTGGGCCCCAGGACATGCGCGTGTTCCAAACTTCCTCCCTGCTCGGCCAGCACCTCGCTCCTTTTTTGGCTTTTCTTTTCCTTTTTTTTGTGAATGAATGGGCTCCTCGGGTCCCTGATTGGCTGGGCAAGGACCACCCCATAGGCCTCTGTGGTCTGAGCTGCCAATCATGGGACCGACCCGTGTATGGTGTGTAGCAGTCGGGTGCCCTTAGGGCTCTGAGCCCCGGGTGGTTGCATGGGCCTGGGCCTGGCCCTAGCCCAGCCTCATCGCTACTCCATCCCCTGGTGGTAGGTGCAGGCGGTGCGCCAGCTCACACTGCTTTTTTGTTGAGTCACCCTGAAAATCTTTTTAGCCTACCAGCCCAGTCTGAACATTAGTCATGGGGGCCACCAGGAAGGAGGGGAGCAGGAAGAATTTGTTTCCTGGAAGGGACCTGGTGAAACTTGTTTCCCTGTGAGGAGCAAGTGTTTGCAATAAGGCATAACTAAATTTGAAGTTCTTGGGGTGATAAGGGTTTTGAATGTCTGTGAGACAGGAAGCTGTTTAGCAGGCAGTTTGCTGTATGGGAGCACGGACCTGAGGGAGGAAGCAGCAGGGGGCAGCATATGTAGGCATCCTCAGCTCCACCTGCACACAGAAGGGGACTGGAGGGGACCGGATAGCATGGTAGGCATGCTGTCTTTTTGAGTCCTGGAGTTTTGTTGTTGTTGTTTTTTAACTGTCAGTCAGCCTCAGTGGGGTACACTTTCAGCCCTAACGTGGTATGAACTGTGTGATTTGAATACTTCTTATCCACCTGCTTCAGTTTCCCCTCCTGATCAGTTGAGCTAATAACTCCTGCCCTGGGAACCTCACTGGACTGTTTTGAGAATTAATTCTAGAAATGTCATTGGAAGTAATGAGACTCATATGTGCTGCCCACTAACTGTGCCTGCAGAGTGGTGAGTGCTCATTTTATATGAACATCTTTTGGGGCCCAGTGGGATGGCTCAGTGGTCTAAAGCCCCTGCTTGGGGAAGCTTGGGCGGCTTCAGGGACTGCGGTTCGATCCCTGGCCCCACATGCTGCGCCAGCCCTGACCTTGGGGTGGGCTGAGACAGCCATAAAAATGAGTGAATAAACAAAGGTTCTGAAACAAGAATAAAAATAATAAATAAAAAAAAAAAACATTTAAAAAAATATATGAACATCTTTCATTTTAACAGTAGTGCTGGGGCCTGGGAGATAGCTCGGTGGCACAGGCACCTGCCTGGCAGATGCAAGGTCGTGAGTTTGAACCCCGGTCCTGCCAAAAAGCAAAACAAATTAATGGTAGTGCTTTGCCCAGAGCAAAGACCAATGCACTGAAGGTTGGTCTTTGCTGCTGAGTGGCTGCTGAGTTGCTAAGTAGGAACCTGAATTTAAGCCCTTGCCATCAGCAAGCATTCTTAGCCTAATTATGACCCAAATCATCTCGCATTGCCTCTAATATTATGACTGTGGATGTAGCCAGGTAAAATATCAGAGTGAGTCTCAGGCCTAGGCACCATTCCTCTGGTTCCCGTAGCAGGGAAGTGCTAATGAGCAGGAATAGAAACTGTGCTTCTGGGTTGGTTGGACTTTCCCTGCTTAGCTCTTTATAATAAATCTCATGAGGTTTGTTGTCAATTCAGGGCAGAAGCTTTCCCTGTTGTCCTGCTTTATAGGTAAGGGCATTGGCTCAGAGAGGTGGACTGATGTGCTGAAGGTCACAGAGCTGAGAGCAGCGTGGTCAGGACCTCTGCTTGCCTACTTCCTCAGGAGCACTGCCTTCTTTTTGGGCAGTGAGTGAGTGATGTGGAAGGATCTTGGAGCTGGGCGACTGAGCTGTAAATGTTAGGCTTGTTATTTTTCATTTTTATAAGGCATTGGGCAGGACAGAGGAATGAAGTAGCCCCAGGTGGGCCTGGGGAGTGGTGGTCAATAGTCTGGACTTGTGCTTTGGTTCTGAGAGGGTTGGGTTAGAGTTACAGAGTCAGTGGACAAAAGGACAGAAGCTAGTGATGCCAGGATGTGGGGAGAAAGGGTGTTGGTGTTGCCCATAGTATCATTTGCACTAGGCCTGACTTTGCTGAGCTTGCTTCCTTCTGTGCCAGACTGAGCAGCTGCCCTGGGTGCTCCATCCTGGCTTCCTCTGAAGGACATCTTCTCACCAGCCTTTGAAGACAAGAGAGTGGACTGGTGTCCCTACCTTGAGGGCTGCAGAAGTGGCCTCCTAAGTAGCCACAAAAGGCAGTTAAGGAAATAGCATGAGGCTTTGGGAGGGTGTGTTAGGGCCACCTGCCCAGACCAAGGTCATTGTCTCCCCTGGGGCTGCCCCTCAGCATGTACCTGAACCCCTTCCTCAGTGCCTTACTCTGAAAGGGCTTCTGAGCTGTTTCCTCTGTACCTCTCTTAGCTGCAGAATAGGGGCTGGAATTATAAATAATATCTGTGTGAGGCAAAATGAGTTCCAGCTCCCAAAGGAGCCAGAATGAAGCTTCTGAATACCAAGAGGCTGACGAGACTGGCAGGAGGGAGTTTTTGTGTTGAGGAGGCCAAGAAAGCCTTCCTGGAAGGAAGAGAGCTGAGCTGGGTATTGACAGATGGGAGCTGATGTCATTACCTCAGCACTTACTGTTTGAATGTGGTGTGTTTGACCTGGTGTCACACAGTGCACTGAGACTTGGGTGACTTAAGTCCCTACAGTCACGCAGCTTCTCCAGGCTGGAGCTGGAATTCAAGCTGAGGGCTTCTCAGTCTTGATGCTTATCCATAGTGAGTGGAACTTGGCTCTTTGGACACACAGATGGAACTGGTAGGATGGGGAAGGGAAAGCTTGTGGGGCTTCAGATCTCAGCTTTACAGGACCTTCAAAGCAGAGGAAGGGGTGGGAAGTCTGGGCTGGGCCAGCTGGTGGAAGCTTTGGGGGATTCCTGGCTGTGGGCTACCTGGTCGGCAGTCCTTGGTTTCCTGTTGTTCCCTGAGGTCTGGAGGGAGAGGTGGGGATTCTGGTCTCTAGCCAGGCCTTTATTCCCACAGTGGCAACTGAAATACTGATCCTCACTTACTGAGCTCTTGTCTGTGGACCAGGCATAGTACTGAGACCTCACGCATGTCCCTCTGGGTTCCTGTAGTTGCTAACGTGGGGAGACTGTGAAGTGCCAGTATTTACCCTGTTTGTAAAGGCACAGAGTGGGAAAGTTGTTGACCCAAGGCTTCTGAGTGAATGGGAAGGTGTGCCCCTATGGAATCTAGAGAACTACCTGGTGACCCTGGCAGGTCCCTCCCCCAGACCTCTTGTGTTTCATCTTCTTTTTTTTTTTTTTTTTGTCTTTTTGAGACAGGGTCTCACTATGCAGTTCAGGCTGGCCTTGAGCTCATGTTTGTAGCCCAGGCTGGTCTTGAGCTCGCACCAAAGCTCCTGCCTCAGCCTCCCGAGTGCTGGGATTACAGGTGTGCGCCACAACGCCCAGCTCTCTGTGTTTCATTTTGACATGACATCATAAGGCTGTGTCCACACATGTCCCCCAGCTCTGGGGAGAAAGGTCAGGGAGAGAGGTGGCCTAGGCTTGTGCTCAGGCCACTCCACTTGTCCAGGATGCTTGTGCTTTCCTCGTGTCCCCAGCCCCATATCTCACTGTCCTGTATTTAGTCCAGGGCTGTCGCCAGGTCTCCTGAGGCTGAGTCCCTTAGCTGGGTAGGGAGGGCCAGCCACCAGCTCCTTTGGTGCTGGAGCTTGCATTGACCCAGGCCCAGCTTCCGCTCCTTTTCTGAGTGGAACCACCTAACAAACAGTGCTACTGTTCTCTGAACCTTAGTTTCCTCATCTGGCCAGGCAGCTCTACTGTTCTAAGTACTGCTGCGGCTCCCACATCCCCAAGGGTAAAGTCAGCCGAGGTGCCTCTTCTCTGTCCTCCATGCCCGGTCCTGTGTCCATTCCCCTCCAGCCTCTTCTGTTCCTGGCCAGCACCCGGTACCTGTGTCACTCTGTTGCTGTCATTTGCCTTGTGCTTCTCACCTCCAGGCCTTGCGTCTGCAGCTCCGCCTGCAGAGCACCCCGCCTTACTGTGTTCTTTTGTCATCTTATAAGATTCTGGCCTCCAGGAAGCCTTTCCTGTCTTCTTCCCAGTGATGACACAGAGGTTGATCTAGGAGACTTTGAGACCTGTGTTGACATCTCAACTTCATGTACCCCTAGGTCAGATGCACTGGGTTTCACCTGGCCATTCCTTCCTTGAAGAGGCTGGTGAGGCTTATGAGGCCGGTGAGACTGGTGAGGCAGTGCTCAGCAAGCAGGCAGTGTGGGACGACTGGCGTTGGGTGACTTGGTGAGAGGAATGTGCCGGGGGCTCCGGGCACCCTGCCTGTGGAGGGTCTCCCACCTCATCTGTTTAGCCAGATGTTGCCTGAAGGCTCCTAGAACAGGTGCTTCCTCCAACTGTGGGTTGCTCAGCCACATGGAGGTGGTCGCAAGGCCACACTGAACCCCTAGGTGACATGGAGATAGCAAAAAAGTGGCCTGAGAAGGAGCTGGGAAAGACATGAATCTGACAGGCCTGGCAGGTAGCCAGGGGACTGGAAAATGCTGGGCCTGCTTGGCCTCCTGCTTCTTTCTGCTGGTGGTAACTGTACGCTCCACCTCCCACCCCCTCTGTCAGCAGCCCCAAGCTTCCCTTGCTTCTGGGGCCTGTGCCCCAGCTGACTCAGCAGCTTTGGGGAGGGTTTGGTGAAGGCCTTCCCACAGGACCAGGATCCTGGGCTGGGGTCCCTCCTGTGAGCCCCTGCGTTTCCTAGGCCTCCTAGGAGTCTGTGCTGCATTTGGGCCAGGGCTGGTTTGCTGTTTCTTTCCTAGTTGTCTGTAGGTGGCTGACAGTTTTCCCTCCGTGGGGAAATGCCGCCAGCAAGTGAAGCCCGAGGGAGCCCAGCAGAGCGAGGTCCCAGAGGGTGACAGAGCCGGTGCTCTCAAGAGGTGTAACCAGGTGGATGCTGTTGTGACCAAGGTTAGCAGTCATGCCCAGGCTCACCGTGTTCCAGGTGTGCCTTAGGGCCCCATTGCTACACAGCCCTGGTAACACCTGCACCAAAGTGCCCACACATCCAGCCCCTTGGTCTCTGAGTACCTGGCTGTCCCACCCCCTTTCCTCATCCTGCCCGCTGGCTCCTGTACTCCTCAGCGTGGCCTGCCCTCTTCTCAGCTCACGGTCTTTCTTTACTGTGAGCCTTGCCTTGGGCACCAGAGTTTCCAACACCACTAGCTCCTGGGAGGGAAGTACTGATAATAGAAGTTGGCTGCTTACACTACACCTCTGGCCGTGCTGCTGCCTGTTTGCTCTCATTTGCTTTGCTCCTCAGAACCTGGGAGGGATGAGGTCTGTTCAGGAGCCAGGCCTGGCCTGGAGCTGTCTTGGAGCTCTATTCTCCCTGATGGGGTCTGAGGGCTTGGTGCCTGTGAGGAGGTGGGCAGTGATCACCTTGCTGAGCGGTGCCTCCCTGGGCTGCAGGTTTCTGACTTGAGGACTTTAGCTGGCCAGTGATCCTCTTCTCTGAGACCTTGTGGGGTCCCACCATAACGCTCCTTTTCCCAGCTTCCCACAGGCACCGTACCCCACAGTTCACAAAGGCTCCTGTGGGCCATTGTACACAGATAGGGAAACCGAGGAATGGCGTGTTGCTAGTAAGGTGATCCTAGGGAGTGTTGTTGTCTGTTAGCTGAATCTGCAGTCACGCAGGCCTGGCTGCCCTCCTTGGCCCAGGCTTCTTGGTGTCTGGCTCACTACTGCCCTTGTGGGGCCCTGCCTGTGGCCCCTGGCTGTCAGAACACCACGTAAGGCAGCAGTGTGGATGTTGGTGAGAGTTCCAGAGTGTGCACACTGCTGGGGCCTTCAGTACAGTCACCTTCAGCCAGTGTCCGGAAGCACCATGCTTCACAGAGGAAGGGGCTGAGGGCTGAAGTCACTTGCTGAGTGGCCTGACTTTCAGTGGCAGGACAGGGCTACACCTGACTGACTGAAAGTAGGAGCCATGCATTCATGGGTGTCTGTGAGGTGCCCTTCCTTCCCAGGACACCAGGTGCTAGCCCAGCCAGGGGGTTAGCAGCTTCCTCCTGACAGGCTTCGGCTGCTGAGGTGCCCTCAAGTGGTACCTTGGAACCCTAGTTCCTCTCACATGTCGCTGTGTGTCTGTGACCCTGCAGTGGGAGCTGAGGTGGCTGCAGGCCTTTGGGGAGTGCTGTTCATTCCTGGCTGAGCCCTGTGTCTCTGATGGGGCCTGGCTGCTTTAGGAGTGCAGAACCTGCTCTGTGGAACATGGAATGTGGCAGGACAGACAGCCCAAACGGCTTTCCAGGGAATGCCAGTCAGGGCACCCCTGACAGTGTTCCGGTGGTCACTGTCTTGCCCTGTACGCTGGCCTTGAGGTGCCCCAGGGTCTTCATTGCTGCCACTCTGGAGACTACTTTAGTTTCCAGCTTGTCCCAACATAGCAGTCTTTGAGAGTGTTCCTCCCAGGGGTGTGGGTGGGAGGCAGGTGGTGCAGGGGTCCGTGAGCACTCTCGGTTTCCTGAGGAGGAAGTTGAGGCTCATGGAAGTTGCAAGGTTATATGAAGCTGAAAGTCACTTCACGTGATTCTATTAATCCCCCCCAAAGCAATACCCCCCCCCCCATAATGTGAGAGTAATTTCCTACTTGTAATAGAAAACTCAAATGATAAAGCAAAAATAGGAAAGGCAGTAGTGTCCCTGGGCTTTCCCACTCCACGAGCAGCCCACCCCTCCAGACACCTCTTTCTGTGTATCAGATAGCTGGTATTCATGAATGCATGCATTTTAAAAACAAAAATGAGGTGTTATGCTGATTATCTTCTCCTCGTGTCCTTCATGGCTTTCCATGTCGGTTGCAGCTGATTCAAGCCGCTGCTCTAGGAGCTAAATATTATTCCACTGTCCCAGTTGCCCATAACCTGATGACACGTTCTCCTGTTGATAGATATGTGTTGCATTTTCCCCTCCCCCCTTGTTCTGCATAGCGCTCGGGTGGGTGTCCTTGTCCCACATCTTTGCACACTTGTCAGGTTTTTTTAGAGATGAATTCTTAAGAAGGGAATAGCTGAGCAGGTGCATTTTCATCATGGCTCTCTAGAGATTTTTCCCACCTCCACAACACCCCTCATGGGTCCCCATGGCCCCCCTTCCCAACAAGGTGGCTGGCTCAAAGGGCCTCCCTTTGCTGAGGACAGGGTTATCTTGTCCCAGCCCCATAGGACAAAGTAACCAATAGCTAAGCCACTCAAAGCAAAGCAAAGAGAAAGGGCAACTATGTTTTTTTTTTTTTTTTTTTTTTTTTTTTTTTTTTTTGTCTTTTTGAGACAGAGTCTCACTATGCAGTTGAGGCTGGCCTTGAGCTCACTTTTGTAGCCCAGGCTGGTCTCGAACTCACACCGATCCTCCTGCCTCCGCCTCCCAGGTGCTGGGATTACAGGCATACGCCACCACGCCCGGCTGGGCAACTATGTTTTATCCCCAAGGACTTCTGATCCATCAAGAAAACTGGAAGAGCACAAAACTATTCCTTTATTCTTTTCAGCACTGTGGTAGACTCCATCTCTTCTATCCCTTTGCACCGATTGTTATTTCCGTCTCTGCCCTGACATACCCTGTGACCCTGGGAAGTTGGCTCCCCTTATCTGAACCTTCTTTCCCCTTCACCCACCCGGTCCTTTTCTACCAGCAGTGCTGGCACCTTGAGTGGAATTCTTCTGCCTGGAGCTGGCCTCAGGGCTGGGGCTGGCTTGTCCTTGCCTGGGGCTGGGAGGCCTGCGTCCTTGGCTTCCCATGCTGCCTTGGAGAGGGCTGGGAAGTGTAGCTCACCTGGCGGGATGGATTCGGGGCAGTTGGGCTTCTTAGGGCCTACTTCCCCAACTGAGCCTGAGGTCCAGGTTTATCGCACTGCTTGCTCTTCCGCCTTTGTGCTCGTGATCGGATTAGACACAGTGCAATGATGGAGAAAAATTCAGTGAGGTCCAGCAGCCGCACAGACCGTTTTGAGTGGGGATAGCAGCTCACACCCTAGAGTTAGGGAGGCTGGTGGGGCCCAGTGCCCAGGCCTGGAGTGAGACTTATCATTCCCGTTCCTGAGCCTGAACCCTGCACAGGGAGTGGCTGAGCAGAACCCTTAACAGCGTTCCTCCTTCTCCAAGGACACAGAGGGCAACCACTGCAGTCACAGCAGGCAGGAGGGATGTGGGTCAGCTGGCCAGCGGGCAGCCCTGACCTCCTGGAGAGCAGCAGGGTCTCTGGTTGGGAGGGGCTGCAGAAACCATCTCCTCCTGTTCCTGTCAACAGTGGGGATGGCTGCTTCTGGGTGGCCCTTCTGGGAGCTAGTGGGCAGCCTGGCCTGGTATGGCTTGTTACCAAGTCAGGGCTTGAGTCAGCAGTGGGTCCAGGCTGGCGTTAGAGAAGGGCAGCAGGTGAGAGGCTCAGAGGCCTTATTAGGCCCAAGTTAAGCTGTTCATTCAATGGTGGGGGTCAGAGTGGGCTTTTCTGAAGGCCTGAATCCAGCGGCAGCTGGCCAGCACTCTTCTAGTCAGTCCTGCCCCACTTCCTGGTCCCTGAGCTGCCATCTGCTGCCCATCACCTTCTTGGCCCTGGGCATGGGCACATGTGCTTGTGTGTGGGTGTGTGTTCGGGAAGAGGAGGTGTGTACCAGGAAGGAGGTGACCATTCTGGATACTCAGAAGCTGTGGGCCCAAGATGGCGCTCTTCCTCCCATACCTGCAGAGGTGGCCCAAATCAGACCAAACACAATACTTCCTGTCACCCTTCACTGTTAAGATAGGGAATTATATGTAGCTGGCGAGGCGTCAGCCGTCTCTGTTCCCAGCATGCCTCTGCCGAGGCAGCCTCTCCTCCCTAGGCCATGGCCTGTAGCTTGTCTGCCCCTACCCTGAGGACGGAGGTTGTTATGGACAGTGGTGGCCTAGGAGCCACAGGCCTGACTTACCTCTGCTCTCCCCTTGTCTAGCGGCTTTTTGGGAGGACCCTGTCCCTCTTGAGGTCCCTGCTCACAGGGAGTGGGGCATCTCCAATCCCTGTTCCCTGGGATTCGTTAGCTTCCCCTGGCAGCTGAGGCATTCATGGTAATGAGGGCCTGTCATGACCAGACTGTGGTGTGGGGGCCCTGAGGAGCTGCTTCCTATTCCCTGAGCCCCATGGTTGGAAGGAGGGGCCGGAGTTGGGCCCCCAAGGCCCTGCTGTAACCCCTCACACAAGGCCTAAAGTATACATGCAAAGCCAGAACCCACTGTTTATTAGCAGAACCTACAGTTAATTTTTTTTGTTTTTCTGCCTGTTTGCTTTTGCAGAGCTCTGGATGGATTGTTTTATGACCTGTGAGCCAGACAGAGCAGACTTTATATTGGCAGCCTGTGGGAAGCTCCTGTGCCTCTCTTCCCTTCTCCTCCGCCTGCCACTCCTGCCAGCTTCTCTGTAGGGACCAAGGGGTGAGGCGTCAGAAGGGACTCTCTTGTGTCAGCAGCCCTCCCACTTCCTAGTTGGGCATGAACCTTGAGCCAGAACCCTGGGCTCCTGCTGCCTAAGTTTAGGGAAGGAGTGATTTGTAGCTCGTGGAAAAGTACCAGAACTTCATCTGCCCACAGCACAGCTGTCCCAGGGAGCCAGCTCTTCTTCCTGCATCATGGAAGACACAGGCAGCTATGTGACTTGAGCCCTTGGTCTCCTTGCCACATCCTCTCCCCAGGTGCTGTGGTGGCTCCCACCCTTGTAGACTCCGTGCTGGGGTCTCCCCTCTGGGAACAGAGACTGAGTCCTTCTGGCCCAGCTCCTTTCCAGGCCTAACTCCAAACCCTGATTCAGTGCCGCTGGAAGCCGTAGAGGTGAAAACGCCCAGGCCCCCGCCAAGTTTCCTCACCTCTCAGCTCTAGCCTCCTCCGTACCAGCCCTACAGGTGGCTGCAAGACTGATTATGGGAACTTTTAAAAGCTGTGCCTAGCACATAGCTGATGCTCAGTTCAAGACTGTGGCCTGGGACCTCTAGAACCCCAGGTCCCGTTCTGTCCTCTGGGGAGCTCCGCTGTGGTGGGCTGCTATACTGCTGGGTGTTCTGGAGGAGCTGGAGAGCCTCCTGACAGGTGCCTTCATCCCTCTACTCTCCTGTGGCTCCAGACTGGAACTTATTAGCCCAGTTTCATCAGGGAGAGACCTTCCAGGGACCTCATTAAGAAACGAGCCCAGAGCCTCAGGGAGGGACCTCTGGGAGGTGTGGGTGTATGGGACGAGCTTCGCTCCTGTCTAGCTCTGACCCCTAAATACATCACACAAGTAAGGGTGTGGGCATTTTAGAGGGCAGGAAATAGACCTGTGACATGGAGTGTGGGGAGCCAGGGGTGAAGGAATAGGCTGGGCTGTACCCTCTGTCCTTCGCTGTGTTCCAGCCCACTGCTCAGGAGCGGCTCTGGTCCTGTTCTCCCTTGCCCTGGTCCCTGGCCTGGCACAGATCAGGCCCCAGGGAACTTGTGCCCAGTGGGTGAGAGAGCGGGCTGTGGCTCTTGACCGGGGGCTGCATCCTGTTTTGGGGCAAGCAGCCTCCCACCCCTCCAAATGCACGAACCTCAGCAGCCCTGCTCTTTGCTCAGACAGTGTTAGAAACCGATTCTTCTGTCAGTCCTGACCTACCTCTTGCGGTTCTCCTGCCCTCCTGGGTCCCAGCTGTGTGTCTGGGACCTCTGCTTACAAGCATGGCCCCACCCTCACCCTGAGCCTGCCCAGTGTCCCTTCCCTTCTGTGTTCCCACCACAGCGCCTGGTGCAGGAAGGCTTGCCCATGATGGCTGACATGCTGTGTGCTCTGGGCTCAGGAAGGGCCCATCTCACGGGCTACTGCTTTCCTGAGGCTCCTGGGATGAGGCCTATGGGAGCCTTAGTCCCATCACTGTGACTTCCCTCCCAGGTTTTGAGAAGTGGGTAGCAAGGATGGTTGCACTATGCCAGGAGGTGAAGCTGGCATCCTTACATGGTGGCTTCCTTATGCCATGGCCTCCTGGGTTGCAGAACAGCAGTGCCCAGACCTGTACTCACCTAGGTCCAGGCACCTGTGCCTTCCCGGACCCTTCTGTACACAGGCGCGGTCTGACCTTTGTCAGGAGCCTCTCTTGCTCCCTCTGAGCCTCCTGTCATGGTCCCCAGGTCCTTCGATTCCCCCGCTGTATACTACTGTCTGCCTGTTGTCTGTCTTCCATTCTGCAGTGCCCAAGAGGGTGGGCATCAGTAACTGGCAGTTCTACGTGGCCAGTGTGTGCCTATTTCCTCTGCAGGCCCAGGTCCCACCCTCCAGTGCCTCAGCCCTAGTTCTGCTCTGGTTATGCCCTCCAAAGGAAGCCTAGCACACTTTCCTGTTGTCTCCACGCCATTGTCTCTTGGCCTGGAGGTCCCTTGGCCCTGCTGCCTAACTCAAGCCACTGTTCCTGGGGCCCTTCCCCGGCTCTCTGTGGGTCAGAGCCTTCTCTCTCTGGTCTCCCTCAATGTTTCCCTCCATTTCTTGTCTTACCTGGTCATTCTGCACTCCATTGCTTGGTTAGGCATCTGTGAGTTAGGATGTAGACAACAAGGCTCAGGAGGGTGGGGCTGGGAGGTGTGGAGGGTGTCACTGGGCTTGCCCGTGCCCAGGGCCCTACCCAGCTTGCACTGTATCAGCTCCCTGGAGGCCTACATCTGCCATGGTACTTCCGTGAGTCCCTGGGAAGTGCTGTGTGACCCGAAGCCCTGTACTCCAGCCTTTGCTGAGTGTTCGCTCTGCCATGTGCCCTTCTGGAATCTGGGCAGGGGCTCCAGATGGAAATGCAGGTCCTGCCCTGAGAAGTGCTGTCCCTCTAACTCAGTGTGTGCCCCCCCCCCCAGCCTGTGAGAGGGTGGAGGACCTGAAACCCCTCCCTGTCACCTTGGGCACATCCCTGTGCAGCTAGGGTCACGCCTGAGGCCGCAGCTGGGCCAGAGCATCCTCTTAGGACTCTTTGGAGGCACCTGGAGCCCCGGACCACACATCACAGGATGGCAAGCAGGGGGTTTGCTAGTTTCCAGTGGAGATGCCCACCTGCTTAGTTGGCTCTGTGTTTACCTGACTCAGGAAATTTGTCCTGGTCTATTAGAACTGTCCCACTTCCAGAACTTTGCATCCTAGTCCCAGGAAACCCTCAGAAGGGAAGGGATACCTTCAACCTCTGGGCCACTGGGCCAGCTTCCTGTACGCCACGAGCCCTGGCCCCTGCCCCTAGGCCTGTAGCAGGGCTTACCCATTACTAGTGGATTCTGTTGCCAGCTGGATCAAATGCTAGCTCACTTAAAAACAGAAAATTCTTGATTTTCCTCCTAGAGTTTCAGATAATTCCAGGGAGAAGTGCAGCCTCCTGGAGGTCTGGAGATGGCGCTGAGCATCCTGGATCCAGTCAGTGCAGGAAGCAGGAGGCCTGGCTACTGTGGCAGCATCTGCCTCGAACACAGCTGTGTGACGTTCTCTCTGGCCTCGGTTCCTCAGCCCTTCGCTGCTCACCTCCTCAGGGCTGCCTGGGTTCCCGCTGCCATCCACACGCATCTGCCCCGGCCCATCTGGCCTCACTGCTCCCAAGAGGTCCTTGTTCTCTTTATAAATAGGAAGCAGCTGGAGAACTGGCCATTTGCCTCAGACATACTGTCTGGAGAGAAAAACCCTTTCCACCTGCCATTTCCAGGCTTATGGTAGCCCTTTGGAATTGGGCCCACCAGGAATCACTATGCCCATTGTACAGATGGGGACGCCGATCCCTGAGTTCCACTGGCACTGCTTGGATGGCTGGAGGGAAGGGAGGACAGATGGGCAGCTATGCTATGGTCGTGGATCTAAGTGGGGGGCTGGCTGGCTGGCTGGCTTTTCCCCCTCCACATGCCCACTCTGTCAATGTCTTCATCAGTAGGAAATGATGGAGACAGATGGGAGAGAGGAACACAAGAGGGAGAGGGAGGCTGGTGTGCACGGGGGAGGGGAGAGCATGGGGGAGGTGGGGGAGGGGAGGGGCCCAAGCAACCTTGCTACTTCCTCTTGTGGTTCTCACAGTCTGTCTGCAAGGATTCCTGACAGATGGAGGCGAGGGGAGAGCTGGTGCCAAGAGGCTGTCACTGTAGGCGGGCAGAGCTGGGGGAGGAAGCTTTGTGGCCAGGGTTTGTGTGGGGAGGGCGAAGCAGCTGGTGGTCTGGCAGCTGGGCTTCCTTGGAGCCCACTCCCCAGGAACTGCTTGGGGGGTGTGTGTGTGGATGCTGAGGGGAGGACAGAAATGGGCAGCCGTGAGCCTGCCACCCACCTGGGGATGGCCGTAACCTTGCCCCTATCCAGAGAAAGCCACCACCTGTACCCCACTGCCCAAGGACACTCCCACCAAGGTCACCTCCTGTCCAGTCCTCACAGGGTATGGGAGTGGGCAGGGCTCTGGGGCCAGTGCTGAGTTGTGGTCAAGGTGGACCACAGAGATCAGGGCTGCTCTTGGTCATGGGGCATCAGGGCTTGGAGCAGGGTATCTGCTGGGCCAGAGCTCAGCTCCTTTCCAAGATGCTTGGGGCTTGCCCAAGCCTCTTTCATGGCAAAGACCCCTTCATCTCCTCCAGGCTCTGACCTGTCTGCTGGCTGGGCTGGACAGGCCTGATGGTGGCTGACTTGGTACCTTGGGCGTCTCTAATCCATTTAAAAGTGTGGGCTTCTCCAGGTGGGCCTGGCTGCCACACCGTCTCTGCCCGCACCCCATGGCCCAGCACAGAAGAGGTACCCGCTGAACACTCCTGAGTGAGTGATTAGAAGCCCTGTGTGCGCACCTCTTGCATGGTGCCCTAATGCTTCATAGGCAGTTTTTTTCCTAAAATTTCTGGGGCCAAGTTCTGTCTCTGTCCAGAAAAGCCTTCTGGGTCCCAGGCCTTCCACAAGTGCTCTGGCTGGTCTTGCTGTAGGGCAGCCCCGTAGAAGAAACTGGAGACACTGGAGCCTATCAGCTCCTCAGTGGCCCTGACAGCACTGGGTCCCCACTGTGCCCACCTCTTGGCTGTCAGGGGTCATGGGCATCCTGTGCTGTGTCCCACTCTGGCTGGCCATCATCCTGTTAATCCTTACATTGGGCCCATAAGGCAGGCACTGTAGAAGATAAGAAGTGACTCCCTATAGGTCCCATGGGGAGTAAATGTCAGAGCCAGGTGTTGGGGCTGGAATGGGGAGGTCTTGGGGGGCTGTGGCAGGGTTAGGGGTGCTTGGACCTGGGAGGACTCACAGGGGCTGATGAGGGCTCCTGGGGCTTCGCCAGGGGTGGAATCTGCCCCTGCTTCACTTAGTCTCCTCTATGGGGCCCACAGGAATCTAGCTGCTACTGGGCCTTTGGCCCAGAGGCCCCCTGGAGGGCAGGGTGTAGGTAGGTGTGTACCAGGGTGGTGCTCAGGGCCCTTAAACGGACAGGACAGGTCCTGGGTTTGACTTGTGCACTGGGAGCTCCTGTCTCCTCTGAGGAAATGTGGGAGTAGTGGCTGGGGGCTGGGCCTCCTTCCTACTGTTGCTAAAGTTGGTTCTGGCCAGAGACATCCTGTCGTTAATATTAATATGGCAGTCGTTAGTGATAAATTCCTGTGTTTGCCCTGTGCCTGGTCCAGGCCCATGCCCTAGGGGGAAGCCAGGAGGGCCAAGAGCAGGTGTCAATCCTGAAAGTACAAGGAATGCTTCCTCCTTGTGTATCTCTCCCCAGAGTCAGACACCAGTGGGGTGAGCTGGGTGGGAGGTGGGGGCAGCTTAGCTGAGTCTTGGTGGTTCCAACAGGCCACAGAACTCTAGTGGATGCCTCCTTTTCCCCTCCCTCCAGCATCCACAGGTTCATTGCACAAACATTATTGCTGGGCCCTGGGTACCCCTCAGCCTGATCTTGGCTCTTTGGATCCTTTTGGGGAGCTCTTGCTAGACAGCATCCCTTCACCCCTGCCTGGAGCGTTATGATCATGTAAGGATGTGACCCACTTAGCCAAGGTCACCTCCTTGGGTACTGCTGGTGTTTCCTGTCTGGACAGTAAGGACATGCTAGTTCCCACCTTAAAGCATTATTGGCTGGGTATTAAGCGAGAAGGTGAGTGCAGCTTGTGACCTCCCCTGGGGGACTGAGGTGTTTGAGCACCTCAGCTCTCCATTTGTGATCCTTTAACAGCTCTGTGAAGGGGACTTGCCCTGTCCCTTTGCTGCTAGGGTTGTCAAGGAGCAAAGATGTGGGGAGATCCACCGAGGTCACATGGCACAGGAGAGGTTGCAGCCAGATTCAGATCTCAACCTCTGGCTGCCCAAGGCTGTTTTGTCAGCCACTATCCCAGAGAACGGCCCAAGGAACCCTTTGGAAGTGGAGCGGCAGAAATCCCGAATGGCTCCTCACTCAGGGGAGGGGTGCTGGATGGCAGCCACCTCAGCCCCTCACCTCCTCACAAGTGGGGAAGCACAGGCCAGGCCCTGGGCTGGAGGATGGGGATTCCCCAACTCTGGTGAGATCTGTCACAGCATTAATGTTAATTAAGCCTTGTTAATTCACCTTCTACTTATGAGCTCCTGACAGTGAATTACTCATAAGCGAGGCAGCAAATTTACTGCTGTATTTTCCTAAACACTCAGCAGCAAAGACCTCACCAGGAGAGGAAGAAGAAAGGCCTGAAGGGTAGGTGATTCTGTTCTCACTGGCCTGGGTGCCCAAGACCCTTGTGCCAACCATGGGCTGCCCCTGGGAGACCAGGTGAGGGTGCCCTTTGGTTTATGCACTCCATGTGGCCTGCTTTGCACAGATGCACAGGTGGGATGAGGGCAGGGGGCAGGCAGGCCCCGCCCTGCCCAGCCCTGTGGCTCTCCCTTGGCCCTGTGTCTCATTGCTCTGCACACAGTAGGGCTCAGGAAAAGTGGGTTTAGAAAAAAAAGAAAAGTGGGTTTAGATCTGGACCTGCAGTCCCTGAGCCCGCTTAGTAAATACTCTATACTGCAGCCAGACTGGACAGGGGTGCTGCGGCCCCTGCAGGGACTGAGCTTCCCGTCTTCTGAGGTATGTAGGCAGGATCAGATATTCCAGGCAGGGATGTTGGAGGAGGAGGTCTTTCCCAATCCCAGGTCGTGGGCATCCTTGGAGCTAGGGCAGGCTCATTCTGGGCAGATCATCCTTGGTCCTACCCCAAGCTAGACTAGGTACTAGCCCACCAGGAGGGGTGGGGCCTACCCTGGCTGCAGTGCTGTCCCCTCCTAAGCCCCACCATCTTCGTGGGCCTTAGACTGGGCCATGCCTGGGATGTTTGGAACAAACCCAGGCTGTGGGTACCTAGAATTTTTTTTAATTAATTAGAGCATTAAATGGTAGCCCCGTGGGAGAATCCCACCATCTGGCTGTCACAGAAGAGGCAGGGAAAAATTGATGCATATTTTTCTGTGGTGTGTGAGCATCTTATGAAGCCACCTGTGCATGTGTGGGTATGTGGCCTGTGTGCTTTGGCATGTGCACAGCATGACATGTGCATGTGTGTCCCATGATGCACATCTGATTGTGTGTGCATCTCTCTGTGGGCATGTGTCCCTGCTGCATGTGCATGTGTTGTGTGCAGGTGCCTGAGGGTCTGCATGCATTTCTGCGCATGTGCACTGTGCCCTGAGCCTGGGCATGGGTCTAGGGCAGATCTATGTGTAGGAGAGGGGGCTCCTCGGCCCGCTTGCCTGAGGCGGCAGTCGCAGATGGGCTGGGCAGAGAATGAGCTGGGGTGGGTTCCTCCAGTTAATAGTTGGCCTTTTCTGGGGTTCTGCTTGATAGATTGTGAAACCTTGGCATGGCTGAGCAGTGACCTTGTGTGGAGGCCCTGGGCTGGGGCTCCCCGTTGGTGTCTTTCTACAGAGCTGAAAAGGGGGCAATTGTCCTGGCCCTTCCTGCCTTTGCATTACTATGCTTTAGATTTTCGTGGTGGCTCAGTGAGGCTCCTGACATGGTGCCACTCCACCCCACCTCCATTTCGTACTGCTATCTGCGGGGCAGGTTCAGGGGTCTCACTGACATAACTGTTTTTTTTTACTCCTAGAGCTAGTAGTGGTCCCTGGCTTGCTGTGTGACCTGGGCCCATCCTGTCCCTCTCTGAATCTCACAGGGCAGTTGTAAGAACTCAATGAAGAGGCATAGGCAAAGGGCTCCATAAACCCCCAGCTGAGGTGAGGTGGACATACGAGGATTCTGCAGAGTGGCCAAGTCCACGTGTCATCAGAGTTTTCTCAGGAGCAGGCCAGGGCATTCCACAGCCTTGTAGACTGGACCTATTGCCTAGAGCCACTGGCCTGGGTGCTAGCACTGTCCTTCAACTTTAGTCCCCCCCATGTGGCAATGGATTAGAGCAGAATAGACTCCGAGAGCAGTGGGACTCACTGCCCCCTCCAATAGGTGGTGACAACAAGGCCCAGAGAGGGCAAGTAGTTTGCCGAGGGCCACACAGCAGCTTGGGATAGAACTAGGACTGGGACCCAGGCCTCCTAACTGTTCTTAAGAGTTGTACTACTGTCTTTGGAAAGGGAGAAAAGGGCTACAAGAGGGGGTTGTATACTATGAGGGAAGCATGATGTGAAGTGCTATCTACTGGGAGAGAACTTGGAATACACTAAAGTCACGGGTCATTTTGCATGCACAGAAGATTTTAAAGCAATTACTGTTTCACTATGTATGTGGAATTCTGAGTGGTGTAGTCTGTAGATCTGGCTGTAAATTTTGTGTAGACTGAAAAATCTAGGCTTCAAGATTGTATTCGCTTATCCATTCATCTGTATGTTCCCAAGCATTCCCATGATGCCTGTTTGGGCAGGTCTCATTCTGTCTGCAGATGAGCTGCCCATCGGGCACAGAACAGAGCTGAATAGCTGAAACACAAGGGAATGAGGTGTGGACCAGAACGATCTCAGTGCCGTGTGAGACAGGGAGCCCTCCACTGTCAGCTGCCCAGAATTGAGGACAGTGTGCTCATGCGATGCTCTGGCCTCCTGGCAAACGTAGCTTTGGCCTTGGGCAAGCTCACTGTTCACCCAGACGTAGGTGGCGGGCACTTTCCTGTCCCCCTCTCCCCACATGGCTCTGCCTGGCTGCACCTTAATGTGTTTGATAGAAGGGCCAATATTCTGGGGCCTGTTCTCTGTGGGCCACAGCAGAGACCTATTTGGGTCAGGAGAGCAGCAGCAGCAAAGGTAGGTGATCAGCCTTCCACCTGCTCCGTATATACCCTCAAGGGCCAGTCTTGCTCTGCCCTGCTCCGGGTTATAATCCTGTAGGATTAGCTGGGGCAGCTGCTTCCAAAACCACCTGCCCCAGGAGCCCATCTGGCTGCCTGGTGATAATTCCACTCACCTCAACCTTTCTCTCCTTCCTTCTTTGTACATGCAGAAAGTAAGTCAGAGAAGAAACAAGTGGCCCAGGCCAGCAGAGGCCAGGCACCCTGAGGCTCTTGAAAAACTGTTAACAAGAACTTCTTGGGGGCCCACTGTAGACAAAGCCTGTGGCTAGCGGTTGCTGCCATGGTGGCTGAGAAGCCGGAGAAGCTTCCATCAATGAATATCTTCTCTATGCCAGGCCCTACATGGGGCGCTGAGGTTAATTTGATCTCACAGCCAATTACTCTGCATATAAAGATTTTTCAGAAGAGGAAAAAGAGACCAGGTATTTGAGTACAAAGCCAGGATTTGAGCAGCAGACTAGACTTTCCAAACCTTGGTGCTAGGCATAAGCGTTCATCTGAAGGAAAGAGCAGTGTGGGTGAATTGTCCTGGGATGGCAGGCAGTATTAAAAAAGGGGGTTGGCCTCAATGTGTTGTGTTGCCCAGGTCCCCAGGTTGATGGGTACTTCTGCATGAGTGGCTCTGAGCAGGATCAGGATGCCTGTGGGAAGTGTGGGCTTGCTGGGCACCTAGCCCACTTCAGGATGGAAGCACTGTACTGTGGCTCGTGGCCATTAACTCTGTCTATGCCCCTGGCCCGTGGTGGCCTCAGCTGGGTGGGTGGTCTCAGCCAGAGCCCCGAGACCTGGCCTCACAGGACCAGCTCCCTGAAAAGGTACTTGGCACATAATATGCCCCTGCCCGATTCACTGGTGTCCCTGTGCACAGATCTAGGACCTTTCTATGAGGCAGGAGCTGGCAGAAGCAAGGCCCTCCTAGGTGCTGTCCCAGAAAAGGTGTATAAGAGTGATCTCAGGAGAACGCTGCCCAAGGGGCTCCCTCTGAAGTGGGCCCAGGGACCCCCTGTGCTCTGTGGCTGCACGTGGGCCTGCCTTTCCTCCCCCACTTGGGCATAGCTGTCTCCTAGGAAACAGGGAATTCTCCTTCATTCCCATCATTAGGGTGCCAGGGCAAACAAACAGCCTAATCCAGATGAGTCCTGGGCCACAATCTCACTCTCTTTTGGGGTTTTCTCTTTATTTCTAGCAATTTTGAAGCCTAAAGTCATTCCACACAGGTTAATAGAACTGCTGCCTCCTTGATATTATGCCTTAATTTCCTTTATCTCATAGCAAGTTGAAATTAATCGCCCTCTCCTTTCCTTTTCCCACCGAAACATATTACCAGTCTGTCTGTTGGTTAAAGTCATTTCGTGGCAGCTCTTGGCTCCTTTCCACTTCCCTGGGAATCTTTCCGACCAGAGCCAAAGAACAAGGAGGGGTGAAAAATCCATTTGTACCAAGTGGGGATCTCCTGTTGAGAACTTATTTCACTCCCTGTTTGGGAGGGAACGTGTCCAGCCTCCAGCAGGCACGGCTGACTGAGGCCGTGGCAGGGCGCATCCAGGAGGTGGAGCGGCCATATGTCAGCAGTGAGAACGGGATTCCGGGATTCCTGCACTGGTGGTGGGGAGGGGACAGGCCTCACCGCCTCTGGCACCTGGGCTAGATTCTGTGCTCCGACGTCCTAGGATTCTGTTCTCTTGAGGAGTCTGAGATTCTGTGTGATTTTAAACTGTTAAGATTTGGGGACTCTAGATGCCTGATGTTAAGCTGAATGGGTCTGAGTTCTCCTAAGCAGTGTGTTTTAAGATTCTGAGATCTTCCCCTGAGATGGGGAGATTCCCTCCGTGGGCCTAAGGCTGTTTTAGGAGTCTGGGAGTCTCTTGAGCTGCAGTTCTGTTCCATGGCTGTGCGGCAGGGTAATTGCTTTGCTGAGATTGCCCTGCAAGTGTGACTCCTGGTCAGCCTCATCTTCTCTGCCCTCGTTCTCCTTATTTATGGAGCACAAGGTCAGGCTCCGGACCCCAGGGCCTGAGTTCCAGATGTGTTCTGCTGGCAGCCCCTTGGCTCCTCCTGAGCCTTCCGACAGTGCCCTGTGTGCACTGACAAAACTCCAGGACCTCATGGGACTGAGCCAAGCTCCTCGTCCATCTGCCCGGCCCTGTCCCACTCCTGCTGGGCTCTCCCTTGAAGCCCCAGCAGGAAAGCTGCGTTGGGGAGAATAAACCGTAAACAGCACTGTGGACAAAGATGCTCCCTGCCCAGCCAACCATCTAACATGGGGGCCCATTTTCCTGTAATTCTTACCACCTGAGATCATTAGCCCTGGTCTAGATAAGGAACTGAAGCCTTGCAAGGTTATGCACGCACTGGTCATCATCCTGATTGTTCCCAGGACTCCAACATTGGTCTTGCTGTCAGCATGCAACAGCAGCTTGTCTGTCTTGTCTTGTCTGTCAACCCCCTCTGGCCAGTGTGACACTGCATAACCCCTGCCCTGCAGATGGAATCTGCTGTTGTGTGAGGGTTAGGGGCCACATGCTTCCTTTCCCCTGTTGGAACCAACTCTAGGAGATTAAAGGGCCTCAGAGAAAGGACCCGCATCTCCCCCAAATATACTGAGAAGCCAGAAACAGACTTTTCCACCTGCTAAAGAGAGTACCTTTTCCGTGTGGAGCCAAACATTTTCTCAGGGTGGGCTTGCTCAGCTCACTGTGGCCAGCTAAAGTCATTCCTTTCTTTGAGGTCCGACTTGAAGATGAGGGAGCGATAGGGGAGGACTTGGAGGAGTTCAGTATCCTTGCTTTCTAGCCAGGGACTGGGATTTGGAGCGGGGAAGGAGAGGCTTCTGGTAGACTGTGGCTTTCCTACCCTCGATGCTATTTAAGACCATTTCTTGTTCTGAGTTGTAGCTGTTATGTCTGAGGTCTTTGCTTCCTCAGCTTGGCTATAAACTCCGAAGGAAGGTCTGTCTGCCTCTCCTTTTGTACGTTTAGGTTCAGCTGGGTTTCCTGTTCAGCTAGGCTCCTTGTCCACTGAAGTCCTCATCGCTAAGCTGAGGCCCCTCTGTTGCCCCTGCTTTCCGGGTTGGTCTCTCTGTCTTGGGCACTTGCCCTGATCATTGTGCTCAGCTGTCCTCATGGCCTCCTGGAAGTGGGTGCTGCCCTCACTGGCCAGACCATCCCACTTGGCCTGATATCCGGAGTGCCCTCTACCCTTTTTCTCTGCCATGTGAGGTTCCTTAAATGATGACAGTAGGGCCAGAGCTGTTCTTTTCTCCTCCAATGACCACAAGAGCCCGAGGCACAGGAGAGGAAGGGCTTGTCCAATCACCTGATAGGTCAAGGGCACCCTCAAGTAGTGCCCAGGGTCTCCCTGCCTGGGCCTCTCTTTGTGAAATATCCCAGAAGAGCCCTTGAAAGGCTTTTCCACTGCTGAGGACCCAGCTAACCAATCATTGGACTAGGAAGATTTGCCTCCCCCTGAGCACAACCCCACTCAGCGGCTGCTGGAGTGACCTAGCAAGCCCACTCTGGGCTGGTGGCGGCTCTGGTCTCCCTGAGCCATCACAGGGAGAGGAGTGCTATCTAGCAGGGCCCCAGGGTCTCCTCATGGCACTGTTTCCCTGAAGGAAGTGCCTCCTACAGACACTGGCTCTGGCCTGCCTAGAATATAATGGCAAAATGAGCACCCCGTGGGGGATCTAGGTTGGTAAAGATCTGCCCCTGGCGCTTTGGGTCCTGTAGGCCCCAGGCTGGGAGCTCTTTACCTGCTTTGTCAGAGGCATTGTCAGATACCATCAAGTAGATGTTTGCACTGCCCTCCTGGAGTGGGGAGAGTTTTCCACAGGGAAGTGGAAGCTTTGCGAATAAGGGACTATGCAGGAAGCCCATGGTTGTCAGTGGTTATGGGAAGTGGGTGACCAGTGGTCATGGCAGCCAGAGAGTTCCTAAGTCCTCTGTGAAGACCCTTGGCCATGTTTTAAGGGACATGGGGAGGCCTTTGGGAGGACAGTGGCTGTTTAGATTCCCATATGATCTCCTGGGCATGACTTGCCTCTTGCTCTCTGGCAAGGGTCCCACGCTCAGCATGGAAGGACACTCTGCAGAGGCAGCAGGCCTGGCACAAAAAGATGGGTTTCTCACTAACAGGTATTGCTGCCCATTTGTCACTGGGATGGGCTGATGTAGCGCCTCTCAGGAATGCTTCTCTTCCCAGCCTAATGGGTGAAAGCATTTACATTTTTTGCTGAGCCAGGGCTACTTCCAAGCATGAACAGGAGCTAGCATGCACTGACCTCCAGTGGGTAGGCGAATGGTCCAGCTTCCTCCCCAAAAGCACAGGGCTCATCATTCCATCAGAGGCAGCATGTGTGCCCCCGAGTTCCCAGGCCCCTCTGTCCTGAGCTCTTTGGTTCTGGCTGCAGAGTTCTGTTCCTGGGCCCTGGGCTTCCCACTCAGAGTTAGTAGGGGCTGAGAACCCAAAGAGGCATACTCTGTCACCAGAGTATTGGCGGCAGAGGGGCTGGGATGATGTGGAGCTGTGTCCCTGCCCTTCCTTCCATCCATCAAGAGACTGGTGGCAAGAAGAGACACTGTGAGGGCCACAGGGACTGTGAGGTCTGCCCAGGGGAGGCAGAACTGTGGACCTGTCCGCTTGAGGTAGCCTGGCCAGGGCAAGTCCAAACGGTGGCCTAGTCAGAGAGGGAATTTCTTTGGGGTAGGTGTTCTTTGCCCAATGGAGGGTCCCTGAGTCTGGGAGCCAGCAGAACCCTGGGCCATAGGCCCTGGAGGTTTCCAGGACTTGCCTCCTATGCTGTGGAGGCTTTCTTTTTGAGCATACTTTTGTTTTTTCCTAGGTATTTACCTGAGACCAGTGATACCAGTGCCAAGTAGGGTGGCCAAAATCCAGAGTAGGACTGGTGGGCCTGCAAGATGGGCACAGTGGCCATTTTCTGGGTGTGCTGCCTGCTTTTTCAAGCAGCACGCTCCCATCGTGTTTGGTTTGTTTGCAGGCACCATCAGGCTCTCCGGCTGTTCCTATCCTACCCACATCTCTCCCCTGACCTTCTCCTCAGGCCCCCGGCTGTCACTGGTTCAATGCCCCGTGCATACACAAATCACTGGGGCAGGAAGACACCTTTGTTGTCCATCCCTCAGAGACGCTCATCTTCTCTGGTGACAGGGAGTCCAACATACCTCAGTGAGGGCTTGGGCCTCCCTTGGTGACCGCCGAACCGGGGTCAGGCAGTGTCCGAGAGCAGCTGGGATGGATGTGCTGGTCTGTAGGAGGATCGGCTATGGGACGCCCCGGGTGACCATTGGGGAAGGATTTAGAGCAGGGCCAAGAACCATAGCCCTGGGTCACAGATGGAGAATGTCAGCTGCACAGGTGAAGAATTTGTTCACGTGAGGAAACTAAGGCTGAGTAGGAAGAAGCCACATGGTTTGTTAGAGGAGTGGGGTGATAGCTTTCTGAGAATGCCCACTTGCTACCCACCACATGCTATCAGGGCCTAGAACACTAAGGAAAGAGCCCTGGAGCAGGGGCCAGGCCTTGGCTGGGAGTTCTGACCCTGACCTACTGGCTGTGAAGTTTTGCTTGTCTCCCCTTTTCTGCGTTGCCCTCTAGTCCTCATCATGCCCTCTCAGGGCCCAGCTCAGCCTGGCGTGGAGACCTGGCTCTGTACTGAGACATGGCAATTTAGGCAGCTCATGGAGTGACATCTCTGTCCTGAGCCAGAGCTACAGGTTGCTAGGTGACAGGTGATCCCGACCCTCCCTCCGTCCCTCCCCAGAAGTTGTGTCTGCATGGTCACTCTGTTTTGAGACTCTCTGACCTCTTTGCACCTTTGCCCCTCTGGTGGTGTGTGCTCCACTGCCCCATCTTGTGCTGTGGCCTGGTTAGAAGGCACAGCTCGAGTTGGACAGGTCAGGTGAGGAACCAGCCTAGAGAATTCCCCAAGCTAAAGCACAGATGCTTTTATCCCATGGCGGCTCTCCCTGCACCCCCTTTTGCTCTTTCCTCCTCTCCCTGAATATTTCTCTCTCTTTTTTTTTTTTTTTTAATTTTATTTATTTATTTTTTCTTGTTTCAGAACATTTGTTTATTCACTCATTTTTTATGGCCGGCTCAGCCTGCCCTGACGGCAGGGCTGGTGCGGCATGTGGTGCCGGGGATCGAACCATGGTCCCTGAAGCTGCCCAAGCTTTCCCAAGCAGGCGCTTTAGACCACTGAGCCATCCCGCCGGGCCCCCTGAACATTTCTCATGTTCTCAGCCCCATGGTCCTCCTTCCCCCCAGGTGGGATGGAAAAATGGGGGAAGCAGACTCAGATGTCACCTGCTGATGGATGGTGGTGGCCGCCCGAGCCTGCTGGGCAGCACAAAGCCCCAAAGCGCAGAGCTACGCCCCGCCCACCCTGCTCGGTGGGTGTTGGGACAGGATGCTGTGGGAACAGTTTGTCTCCCAGCAGTACCAAGAACCTTGACTAGGACACTGTCAGCAGCAATGCTCGGGCTCGGAGAAACAGACAGTCCCTTGCAGTGATGGGATCCATGCTGAGTGACATCTCTGACTCCAGCAGTAGCTGTCACGGAGTCTTGTTGCTGGAACTTAGGACATGCGAATCTGTGCTGCAGAACTGTGGTGCGTTTGAGAGCTGCATGGCAGCTTTCTTCAGTATTGTAAACTTCGGTATTAGAAGAAAGCAACACATGTCTAGGGAGGAGTTAGGATTTGAACTCAGCATTGCAGGGCCCAAAGAGGCTGGTGTTGGGCTCCCAGCCTCAGGGTGTCACAGAGGCCACAGCAGAGCTGTTGAGGGGGTGGTGGGAAAATCGTAGGGTCCCCCGTCTGCCACCCTTCTTCCAGCAGCAGAGCTCCATTTTTATGTTTTGTGTGTTGGCGTTTCACTTGGGAAGGATTCTTCTGCCTAAAGATAAAGGATAAAGTTTTCCTGTCCCTGCATGGGGCCCCTGCTCTGTGCTAGGATCTGCTGCAGCCTGAGAGGGCGGCTCTGGCAGTGGGTGGACAGGCAAGCAGGCCAGAGCCTCCTGGGACGGGGTGCAGGTTGCTCGGGCCACGGTGTCCTCCCGCTTTCACTCCTGCTGTGTTGTTGATGCAGCCAGAGAACACTTTGGGTCTGTCGTCCTGTTGACTGGGGTGACAGTTTAATAGTAGCTTCCTGGGCTGTCATTTAAATCTGCCTGCCAGGTTAGTAGGCCAGAGGCTGGCTGGCACGCCCCCTGTGCCCCCACCCCGGATCTTCGTTCAGCTGGCAGTGGTCGTCTTGGCAACGCCAGGGCTTGGCAAGCTCTGCAGAAGGGTGACATGGGGGGAGCAGCCCTTTCATCTCCCGCCCTGGGCACAAGTGGCCCAGCTGCCTTAGGGCTGGCCCAGGGAGGGGAAAGAGGAACCGCCTGGTCCCTTTTGTGCATCAGGATCCATGGTGGTGGATTTACGTTTTTGTTTCCTTCCTTTTGGGGTCCCTAGAAGGGGCGCTGTCCAGATTGCTTAGCAAGTGTGGAGCTGTAACCCCCTCTTCATATGGGATCCCACTCTGCCTCTCCGGGGCTCAGGAAACAGGGCCTCATCCCTGGCAGCTCTGTTCTTGGACCCAAGTGGTCTGGGTCTGTCCATGCCCCTCATCCTGAGCTGTCCTCTGGCAGAGTTGCTGCTCTGAGTGTGGGGCTCTCCAGTGGGGTCCCACAGTTCCACTCTGGGCTCAGTGTCGTGTACCATCGTCTCCTGTGGTTCACCATCTGGCCGTGCTAACCCTGCTGGAGACTGGAGCCAGGCTTGTGCTGTACAGCTCATCTCATCTTGTGATCGGGCGCTTGAAGTGTGTAGTGTTTTCCTGTGTATGGTTCACTTGGCTGCTTTTTCTTGGGAAATTAATGAGAGTTTTTTGGTTGAACAAGTTTAGAAGTGCTGCAGGAAACGCTCACTCAGCTGTCTCCTGCAGACCTCTTCTGGGCCTTGGAAAAGCCTTCTCTCTGTCTTGCCTCTGCCCCTTACCCTTCTGATAGATAGAGGCTGGTTGAGGCCAATCACCCTGTAACTCGGCCTCACTGAACCCAAAGCAGCTTCTGATAGGGCAGGACACCCAAGTGGCAGGAGGAAGGCCCACGGGCAGCTCTCCTGGGCCTCTTGGCTGCGCTCTGCCCTGGGCTGCAGCACGGATGTGGGTGGCACAGTGTCATGAGGTTGTGCATTGTCTCAGGGGTGCTGAGTGACTGTAATAATTTTGTAAGAGCATAGCCTGGGCGAGGAGAGGAGCTTGAGACTCAGACAGCACCCACCTCTGTCTCCTGATAAAGAGCAAGGCCCAGGGTTGGTGCCCGAAGGACCCTGTACCACACACACAGCTGTCAGGGCCAGGGCTGTGATGCTATCTATGTTCTTTGATGTGTGCCTTTTTGCTTTTTCTGTGTGTAAAGGCCTGGTGCTACCCTTAGCCCATTCACTCCTCCTAGTATCCCTGTGTGTACTGCAAGGCAGGGACAGATGAAGAGGGAAGCTAAGAGCAGTTGTGTTGATTGAGTAAGGCCACATAGCCCAGGGTGGCCGAGCAGCCTGACTGGGCCATGTGCTGTCTGACGCTGTAGTCAGCCTGTGTTCTTGCTGTAAACAGCAGCTCCCACATCCTTTGTCCTGGGTTTCCCACTGTCCCTCCTCTGTCCTAGAGTTGGCCTCTCCTCAGTGCCCTCTGGAATCCTCAGTCCTTTGTGGTAGCCTATCTGTTGCCATGGCACTAGATTATGATGTCGCAGGCCCTGGATGACTATGTATCACTCCTGGGTCGTGGAGTACAGAGGCTCACAGAGGTGGGCATTGTCCAAAGGGCAGACTGGCACGGAGGGACATAAATCCCTGGAAACGGAGCCACGGTCTCCAGCCCAGCTGGGGCATCATGCTGGGAACTGGAGCCAAGGCCCAGAAAGAGTGATCTGGCTTGGCTTCCTCTGCAGGCTGAATTCTGTGGCAAGGCTGAGATGGAGATGGGCTTCTTCTTATTTATTTATGTGTTAGATACAGGGTCTCACTGTGCAACCTTTTTTTTTTTAATTTTTTTATTTTATTTTAGGGAAGAGTGTTCAGGATCTCACTGCTAGATCAGACTTAAAGTGATCGACCTGTTTACAGCCTCCCAAGAGCTGGGATTACAGGTGCGCCACCACGCCCAGTCTCAATTGCTGTCTCTCAGCGCCCCAGATTCAGGGCCGCACTGCAGGCCCAGGGATTGAAACCCCAGCCCCTGCACTTGCTTGTAGGTGCTTTAGTCTGCTGAGCTATTTGACAGGTTCACTGTGCAGTTCAGACTTATAGTGATCCTCCTGTTTCAGTCTCCCCAGTGCTAGAGTTGGGGTTCCGGGGCTGGCAACAGCATGGCATGCGGAACTGGGGATTGAACTTGGATTCTTGTGCTTGTCAGGCAGGTGCTTAGATAACCAAGCTATCTCCCCAGCCCCTGAGATGGGCTCTTTATGGGATCTTTGGACTCTTACACTGAATGGCCTGATGCTGGGTCACTTATGAGAGTGCCCTGGAGAGTCTGTGCCATTTGACCTTGTGGCAGTGCTGCATGGGAAAGCCATGTCCCAGTGGCTCAGGAAGGGAATGGACTTGCTCAGGGTTACCCCCTGAGGAGGTAGCCATGGCAGGCAGGCTCAGCTCAGATTCCAAATCCTTCCGTGTGCTCAGACTTCCAACTGGGCCTTCCATAGTGGTTTAGTCTGACAGCAAGCCATACTGCCTCAGTTTACCCAAGGTTGAGCATTAGAGCACACTGCAGGGGCCTACTTCTTGCTCATACTTCTGTGCTACTCAGCTGATCTCCCCCACTGCCTTGACCTTGCCTCTCTGGGTCTGCATGCTTAGCCAGTGAACGCTAGGGTGACAGGCCTTCACAGAGACAGCAGCACGCGATTGAAATCCCACTTCTTCCACCTCCCAACCTCACCTCTTTGAGCCTGTTTCCTCTTCGTTAGAGCACATTAGCAACAGCTACAAATAGCTGTGTGGTCTCCAGGGTTGTAGGTGAAAGATGCCAGGCCAGTGCCAAGGTGGAAAATGTCCCAAACAGCCTGGGTAGTGAGCAGATTTATTTTGAAAAATACCATCATCAGAAACACTGTTCCTGCCCACTGCCATTTCCTGGACCTCCATGTTGTCCTCTGGGTTTGTGGTGATACTCTTGGCTGCTCTAGTCTTGCCCAGTGCCTGTCAGGGTTCAGTATGTGGAAGGAGGACAAGCTTCCCCCTGAGTGCCAGTGAAGAAAGGTCCTGGAGAGTCTGGCTGTTGTATAGCCAGAGCCGTTTTACCACCTACAAACCTGCTTTGCTCTTCTAAGCCCTGCCCAGCCATTGTGCTGGGCTCCTGTAGAGTGAGCAGCACCTTGTCCTTTGTGTACATTGCTGGCTGAAGCTTCCATGGGGCTTTCCCACCTACTTCCATGGGGCCGGCCTGCCTTCCATGCTTCTTGTGGAGTGTTACTGGGGAGCCGTGGTAGGCAAAGGCAGGCGCATCTGACTGGGAGTTCACCCAGATGTGACGGAGGCATGTAACTTAGCATCTCTGGACCTGGGTTTCCTCCTAGGTCAAGGGAACGCAAGAGACCTACTTGTACAGTTTTGCAGGTAAAGCACGTAGCAGAAACTGCTGGACAGGAAGCACTCAGCAGTGTTGGAGCAGGCAAAAGGATCCCAGGCTAGGCATTTCTCATGCTGGACCTTGGGCTTCTTGTAGGGAAATAATTTCTAAGTGCTGTGGTTCATATGGTGCTGACTTTAGATGGATTTAACTTGCCAAAAGGTGGCATTGGGGTTGGATAACAGAGACAGTCAACCAAGCCTGCAGCCTCTGCGCTGGTACCTCCAAGCCCAGGACTTCTCTGCTACTGTGAAGTTCTGGGGCTGGGGAGATAGCTCTGTAACACAAGTGCCTACCTGGCAAGCGCAAGGTTATGAGTTCAAATCCCAGTCCCTCCAAAAAAATTTCCTTCCCACAGACCAGCTTCTCTAGCTGCCTTCAGGGATTTGGGGAGAGACTAGTTTCCTAAATCTATTTCTGCCTTTCTTTTCCACAGAGTCCTTGTAGTGCATCTGCATTCCAAGATGAGTCTTCTTTACATTTTCCTTAAGCAGATGTGTGTGGGTGCAGGGCTGGAAGAAACCCAGGGAATCACAGTCACAGTTAGGGAGGCTGAGGCCTGAGGAAACAGCAAGACAGGCAGATGACCCAGTGTCCTTGCCTCTCAGCCCAGAGCCCCAGCAGCCCTTCCTGAGCTGGGTCCTGTGCTAGAGGGCAGGAGAGTACAGACCATTTGGAATGTGCAATTGGCGATGAGATAGAGCCCAGAGCAGAGGTCATCAAATCACAGGACACTGACCACCTACAGCCTGGTGCCTGTTCTTGCAAATAAAATTGTATTAAAAGAGAGCTGTTCTAATCCCAGCACTTGGGAGGCTGAGGCAGGAGGATCTTTATGAGTTTGAGACCAGCTTGGACTCCAAAAGTGAGCTCAAGGTCAGCCTGAACTGCATAGCGAGACCCTATCTCAAAAAAAAAAAGAAAGAAAGAAAGAAAAAGAAAGACAGCTATGAGGCTGGGGAGATCTGCTTGGTGGTCTTAAGTGCCAGCCTGGCAAGCACAAGGATCTGGGTTTGATCCTCAGTGCCACATGCCATGCCTTTCCTGGAACCCCAGGTGTGGTGGCACATGCCTATAATCCAGTGCTGGGGAGGCTGAGACAGGAGGATCACTACAAGTCCAAGCTGTGTAGTGTGACCCTGTGCCAATTAATTAAATAAATAGTTAAAAAAAAAAAAATAAAGACAGCTGTGCCCACATTTTTACCCCTTGCGTGCATTGGCTTTTGCTGCACAATGGCAGAATTGGATAATGTCACAGACTTTATGGCCCCCAAAGCCGAAAATATCTACTTTCTGTCTCTTTTCAGAGGAAGTTTGCTGACCTCTGCTCTAGAAGGCTATTTTGGGGTGCTCAGGGAAGGCTTTTTGGAAGAGGTGATAGCTCGAATGTGTCATGGACATAAGGCGGTGACCCGGGACAAGAGGAGCAAGGTGTGGTGGGGTCCATGGTATGGGTGCACAGGGACACAGTGCTGTCCATGGGGGCCCGTTTGGCAAGTGTGGAGATTGAGTGGTGCGAGAGGAGCATTCTGGGGAGAGGCAGGTGGCCCCTGATGTCACATGTAACCCCAAGGCCGTTCAAAATTGGACGTTAGTGTTTCTGGGCTCCTGAAGGCCTGGCAGGCTCAGCAGTGCTGAGGTGTCTTCCTTCAGGGTGAAGAAACCACCCTTGCCATGTCTGAGATTCTGCTCTGGGTCTACCTTCCACACCAAATGGTTCTCTCTCACCAGGATTACCTAGAAACGGACAGCAGTTTGCTGAAGGGCACGGGGCAAAACAGCAAAGCCAGGCCTCCTGATTCTTCCACCAGGGCTCCTTGTCTCCCACCGTGCTAGCCTGCCACAGGTCCTAGACCTTTAGCGCAGGCCTGCAGCAGGGGATGCAGAAATGGAAGGCAGATTTGCTCCAGAGGAGACCAACAGGATGTAGTGTAGGAGCCAATGCGGGGCTTCAAGACCTTGCCACACCTTGGGGTCAGCAGATCACCTATGGTCCTCCCTGGGAGGCCTGGTGGATAGCACTGGTCACTCCAGAAGGTGCTAGGGTGCCAGGATAGCACAGAACAATCATGACAGGGCGCCTTGAGACCATTTTGTGTCATGTAATTCTTAGGGCAACAGAATCCTGGCTGCGGCCTGTACCCTCATTCTTGCCCAGGCGCTACTACCAGCTGTGGGCATAGAATTCCCCACTTCTTTCATGGCTCTTTAATACTGGGACTATGGAAATAGTAATAGCTGCCTCTCAGGAGCACCTGTGGTGTGTCAAGCCCTCTCAGCATGTTCTCAGACACTGATTCCTCACCAGCCCTTGTGGCCCCTGTTTCTTCCCATTGTATAGCTAAGAAAAGCGAAGTCCCTGGGGTTAATAACAACCCCAAGGTCTCAGACAGAGAAAAAGCCCAAGCCAGACCATGATGGCACTTGCCTATAGTCCCAGCACTTGGGAGGCTGAGGCAGGAGAATCGGTACAAGTTCGAGATCAGCCTGAGCTACAAAAAGTGAGCTCAAGGCCAGCCTGAATTGCATAGTGAGATCCTGTCTCAAAAAGACAAAAAAAAAAAAAAAAAAAAAAAAAAAAAAAAAAGACAAAAAAAAAAAGGAGGAGGAGGAGGAGGAGGAGGTGGCGGTGGTGGTGGTGGTGGCGGCGGCGGCCCAGCTGGGATCCAAATCCTGGTGCAGAAATAGAGGAAGGCCTCAGGGCCAGGGGCTGCTCTGGGGCTGGCCCAACAGGTACCTGTTCACCACTGTGAGCACAGAATACCTCATTTTCTTTCCATAGAGTGATGGTCTGTTTTGGGTTCATGGCCGCCAGCTCCTGGGTATTTTCGGATGCAGCCTTAACTTCCAGTGTGGATGTGGGTGGGATGGGCAGGTAGAGGGGCTGAGAACTGGCTGAAGGGACTGGAGACAGTGGAAGTGAGCTCTGCGGGGAGAGAAGAGTGTGATGGACTATACTGGCCTTGCTGAACTTGAGCTCCACACTGGGGGGCAGTGCCAAGGATCACAGGCCTCCATGTGGTGCTCCTCTGCCGTGGCCTGAGTCAGTGAGGTCACTCTGGGCCCCCTATGTGCTTTTGACCCCTTATTTTCTTCTTCTTGCCCCATAGCCAAGAAGACGTGTGTGGACAGCGACTTCACCTGTGACAATGGCCACTGCATCCCTGAGCGGTGGAAGTGTGATGGCGAGGAGGAGTGTCCCGACGGCTCTGACGAGTCGGAGGCCACTTGCAGTGAGTCCTCCGCTGGGCTGGGGGAGAACAGGCCTGGGCCTGGACCTGGACCTCAGTTTCCTTGTTGCATCTTCTGTGCTGTCATGGGAGACTCCTGAGTAGATGCTGTGCCTGGTTGTGGGGGGAGGCGACACTCCTGGTGGCCAGTCAAGGACACCTAGTTGCTAGTTAATCTGTTTCTGGCTTCCTTCAGGTTGGACTGTGGTCCTAGAGCACCAGGAGCCAGAAGCAGCCCATTGAATCCGTGTGCTTTATCTTTTGGATCTCCCTTGTGTGTTCCTGGGACCCTCATCGTAATTCCAATAGCAGGAACAAACGGCAGCTGGTGCTTGTTGAGCATTCACCATGTGCCAGGCACCACGCTAAGCACTTTGTTCCTGCTAATTCCTTTTAACCTCCCAGCAGCCTGGGGGGCAGGTACTGTCACTTCCTGAATCTTGTAAAGGTGGACCCTATAGCTCAGAGTTCAATGATTTGCCTGTGGACACCCAGCCAGGACGCAGAGGCCCTGGCTCCTGCTTCTCCTGTAGCTGGGTTGTGTCGGGGAGCATCATTCTGCACCAGCAGTGGGGTGGCCAGAGGCAGCCAAGGGTGAGGCAGAGCCCGAGAGCCCCAACCCGCCTCCCACACTCAGGGCTTTGTCTCTCCATGATTTCTTCTCCAGTCCCTAATCCTCAAAGCAAACTTACACCCAGCAGGTCATTCCGTGACATTTGTTAAATTAAAAAGGAGATGAGAAGGGGGCGGGGAGGGGCCCAGTGGTCCAGGCACCGCTTTTAATAGCACAAGTTTGAGACAAAAGGCTGGGCCGAGGGGGCACATGTAGAGGATGGTGGGGCTGGGAGTGGGCAGAGCTCCTCTTTAGGGGTAGCAGTCACCCCAGAGGCAGAGACAGGAACAATGGAAGCCAGAGTCCCATCTAGGGCTGTGGCTGGTGATAACTGGGTTTCCTTGTCTCCTAGCAACAGAGCTACCAGTCTCCCTCCATGCAAGAGAGAAAGAGAGCGAGAGACCCCCGCCCCAGACAAGGGGCCCTGGTTTCCTTGCACAGCTGTGCCTGTGCTCACCAGTGCTACCCAGTGATACTGCAGGCCTATGCTGTCTGCACCCCACCCTCTGCCAGACTCCATAATGCCCTGCAGGCACCCTGGTGGGAGGGAAGTCCAGTGCTTTGTCCTGAGCTTCTGAAGAACAAAGCTCTGCCACACCCCCTCGTGACTTCTATCTCCAGAGTGGCCTGGGGAGGAACTGGACCCTACCTAGGGAGGGAAACTGAGGCTGGGATGGTTTGGCAGTCAGGTTGCAGCTGCTGTGGAAGCCCAGCTAGACAGGGCAGAGTCCTGCAGTATCTGGGGTGTGCTTTGGGAGGAGGGCCGTGGCCCTATTACCTTTGCCTTAGCCAACTGTGCATCCTACACCCACTTCAGCAGCTGCCCTGCTATGGGCAGGAAGAGGGGCTCACTGTGGTTCTCCATGAGGGCTGTGTGCTGCCTGAGGGGTGTGCTGCCTTCTTCCCATGGCTGTTTTTCAGTGTGGATGCTGATGTTCATTTTTCTACCCACCACCCCTCAGGCCCTGCCCAACCCTGCGCTGGGCCACCTCCCTCCCCTGTTCATCATTGCCTCACCAGCTGTCTCCTCCCTGGCACCCCTTGCTTTCCTGTCTTTTCCCCTCTGCTCATCCTCCGCTATGGGCAGTGCAGGGTGTTCCTGTCTTGCTCTCCTGCCTCCCAGGCCTGCTTTTATTTAATAGCAGGGCAAAGGAGGGCCAGAGATGCCAATGGACTTGCCTCAAAGATGTACAACTGATTAATGGGTGCTCTGCCTTCCATGATGAGAGACAGGCTCCTCTCAAGTTCTCTGGGGTGTGCCAGGGCGCCTTTGGAAGAAGCAGTCACAGCAGTACCCAGGAGAGAAGAGGATGGCAGTCCTCTGGGTCCATCCCCATAACTGTGTGAGGTCCTACTATCCTTCTGCCTGGGCCCTGATTTAACATGTGAAACTCCAAAGGCCTCACAGTTAGTGCCTGGCTTCTTCAGTACTTAGTATGGAGAGCCTCTTTCTTCTTTGCCTGTGCCCAGCTGGGGTGCAAGGCTGGGGATCCCTACTTCCTGTGTAGTTGCCTGAGTCCGAGACAGATGAGGCCTGTGGCTGGGGAGGGGTCCCTGGAGGAGGTTAGCCATGTGCAGCCACGAGGCTAAGCCAGCACTGGGGACCTAGTAGTGGGCTGGATCACAGCTTCCAACCGAATGAGAACCTAGCAGCCAACCCGCTGTCCGTTTAATTGGTGTTGCCATAGCAACCTCCCTAGCCTACCAGGTTTCTGGGCCTGTGCCAGCTCTCAGGCTCAAGACCCACTTCTTGCACCAAATAGAAAGAACATAGGCAGTAATGCTTAGTGAATTTGGTGTCTGATGTAGTTAGCCTGCTCCTTTAACCCGTGAGACTTAAGACAAGTGCCCACCCAGTCTTTGAGCCTGAGTTTCTTTCTCTGTAAAATGGCATAATCGCACTTGCTTTACCTTGTGAGGGTATAATGGGAAAAGTCAAATATTGGCACTTGCTGGAATAAATGAGCGTCATGTTTATTATTTGGACTCTAAGCTCTCTGCCCTCAACATAACTTTTAGCATACTGTGATATTAAACTATAAGGATGGATTAAGTGGAGAGGCTCAATGAAAAGGGAGAGAGAAAGGGCCATGGAAGCAGGTCCCCTCCATGCTCATGCTTTTTCCTACAATGTCATCTACCCCTTGCGGATCAGGGTGCTCTGTGGTTCTGAGTTCTGTACTTATCAGCTAGAGCCAGAGTCGCTATGGGAAAGCACAGAACATTTGCCTAATGAAAGTAGGGTTTCGGCTCTAATTATAGCTCCCTTGATTGGGGATGGCTCTGACCCACCTTCAGGCAGCAGCTGTTGGGAGGGGCATGGTGGCTGGTGGAGGGGGCTCGGGGGGAATGAGTTGCACTCTGGGTGCCGCTTACCGAATGCGGAATTTTTCCTTGCGTCTTAGAGCCTGGCAGGAAACCTCACCGATGTACCATGCTCACCTTCCCATTGCAGCTCAGGAGATGGAGGCCCAGCAAGTAGGGGCTGACCTGGCTAGATGCATTTTGCCTGACCCCATGAAGCCCCCACTCCTGCATGGTGGGATGCTCCCCACTGCCCTGAGTCTCTGTTTTCTGTGGAGCCCCAGGTGCATGGAGGTTGCCTCCCCCAGAAACTGATGTGAATCAACACCGCAGACTCACCAGAGGAGCACCCAGCTGCCAAGTGCTTTCATTCTTTCATCCAACAGACATTTCCCTTTTTGTTAATTTGTGAACTTATGAATTAGAGAGAATACTCACGGGTTTGGATTTCTGGGGCAGAATTCTCTGGAAATTAATAGATGCCTGCAGCTACTCCAGGGTGGAATGACAAGCCTCCCAGCTGACTGTCGGGGGTTCCTGTTGTCTGAGAGACAACACTTCTACTGCAGAGGACCTGGGGTGCCTGGACACTAGGCCAGAGGTGTCCTTTGGAGCATCTGTCTCAGAGGGAGAGGCTGCTTGGGATGGGAGCTGCTTTGTGGGGAACCCTGTGGTTTTATGTGTATTCCTGGGGGAGAGATTGGGTTCCCCCACCAGCCGTTTGCATTTCTATTTCATGAACTAAAACAAGGGCAACTGTGATTTGAGCTCCAGGTTTGTAACACGATCTTGAGTATAAGGATTTCCATATTTCCATGTTTAAACCATGCACCCAGCCTATGAGTGTTTAGCCTCATCTCACATGAGGGACACTAGGGAGCAGAGTGACTTACCCAAGCCAAAGGACCTGAGCAGCAGTAAGTGGAATCTGGCCCAGGTCTACCTGCTTAAAACTCCTGGTCTTCTCCCATGTCATGCTGCCTAGGGGCCCCTGGCTTAAGGATCCTGAAAGTGAACCTCAGATGACTACTTTTTACAACCTGCCCAGCCAGGGCCCCATGAGCCCCACCCCTAGTGATTCCCTTCCAGCCCAGATGTGCTAGGGAGACCAGTAGGGTCTGTTCTCTTTGGCAGTGATTAAGCGCAGTATGTTAAGCAGTGTGTTTGGGCCTGGGATAGAGGACAGTCCTGCCCCTTACCACAAGGTGCTGAGCAGACAGCGTCCTTGGAAGAGATAAGAGGACTGACCTCATAGGGTGATAATGCACACCAACACTGGCTGGGCTGTTGGCTTTGAGGAAGAGCTATCCATCACAAGAAATACATGAGGCTTCAGGAGAGAGACATGGGGAATAGCCAGTATCTGCCCTTCTCTGGACTTGGGCTCCTGTTCCTCCAGGGTAGCCTCACCAGCATGACCCCCAAGGCGCACCTGTCCTGGCATTCCAAGCAAGAGCCTTGGCCTTAAGAAGGTGTGGGTCCTACTGTCAGGTACTGCTGAATCCTTAGCGCCTGTAATTAGAGCTGTCTATTTAGGGACACAGCAAATGTCTTATTAATTATAAAGAAAGGAAGCAGACGGATTGTTTAATCATTGTCCTTGTGGAAAGGTTATGCCATTAGCTGTATAAATATTCATTAAAAGTTCAATCAGCTTCCTGCCTCGCTGGGGTCTGCAGAACCAAGGGAGGTGGTGCCTACAGCCAATGGCCATTTCAGTCACCTGAATTCTGGTGAGAGCTTGGGGTTGGTTCTGGAGCATGCAGGTTCTGATGGAGAGGGTAGGGCTCTAGTCAGAGGCACCCAGACTCTTGTCTCTCACCTGCATCAATTATTTGGACTCACTCAGCCTCAGTTTCCTCACCTGTACTATAGGACCGTTGCTCTTCCCCTCACTGGGGATACCACTCACCTGAGGATGTCTGTGCCTGGCTCCCCTGGAATTTTTTTTTTTTAAATGTGTTTGGTATAGGGGTCTCACTATGCAGCTTGGACTCATAGTGGTCCTCCTGTTTTCAGCCTCCCCAGCACTGAAATTACAGGTGTGTGCCACCATGTCTGGTCTCAGTGGCTGGCTTAGCATACTTGGGGGCTGGGCCAGCAGGGCATGTGGTGCTGGGGGATTGAACCCTGGTCCTTGTGCTTGCCTAAGCAGGTGCTTAGCTTGCTGAGCTATATTGTCCCTGGAGTTTGTACTCATAGCCTGCAGGGTCTGTTTACCTGTCAGCATGAGGGTGATGCTGTGTCTTGGTCAGTTCTGGCTATCATAACAAAATATTGTAGACTGGTAATTTGTTTATTTTTAATTTATTTATGTTATGTCCAGCTCAGCCTGCCCTGGGGGTGGGGCTGGTGCAGCATGTGGTGTTCGAGATCAAACCACAGTTCCTGCAGTTGCCTAAGCTTGCCTAAGCAGGCACTTTAGACCGCTGAGCTATCTCGCTGGCCCTGTAGACTAGTAATTTGTAAGTAAAATGAATCTATTGATTTCTGAGCCTACAGGCTGAGAAGTCCAGAATCAAGGCACTGGTAGATTTAATGTTGGCTGAGGGTCCATTTCTCATAGATAATGCCTTCTCCCTGAAGCCCCATGCCACAAAGGGCAAGGGACTCCCCAGGCCCCCTTTGTTAGCACACATATCCCATTCAGGAGGCTGCTTACCGCTACTGCATTGGGGATCGGGTTCCCATTTGAGTTGTGTGTAGTACCAACTTTCTACTTGAGGAGGCACAAAGTAGCCTGACACTGCAGGTGCCTAGTCATCGTGACCCTTCCCACTGTCCATCTGTTCCCTGGGGCCTGGTTCAAGATAAGCCCCAAGAGGGTTGCCTTGTCCTTCTGCTTACTGCTGTCTCTGGAGCTTGCAAATGTTTGGGACTTCTCTGTTACTTTTACGGTTTCATACTTGAAAAGCATTGAATGCCCCTTATCTTTTAGCTGTGTAGACTATTAACCGGAGTTCTCAAATGGAGCTACTTGCAGTCTGGATTCAGTTGGTATGAGCTAGGGGCCCAGAACCTACACACATGGGGAAGGGGGTCTTTATTTCTTCCTGTTGGTCAGAGCACCCTCTGGAGAGTGCTGGTCTACTTCAGCACTTTTGTGTCCCAGCGGGGCCCTGGAGTGCTGACCTCAAGTCCCACCATGATGGAGGTGCCCTAGAAGGACGCCAGCTCCAAACTCCCAGGCTCCTTCACCTGCCCACATGGCTGACTTGACATAGCCTTTTAAAGAGTCATCAAAATGTCAGTGCTGTCTAGAGTTTGGGCTGACAGTTATTTGTAAATGGAAATGCCTATAAAATGAATCCGATATTCTCAATGGATTGCCTTATGGCTTGTGAAATGTATTTTCAGGGATAACCTTGGGACCCGCACTTCTCCCATGACAGGGAAGTGTCTGGGGATCTTGACACAGCCCCGACCCCCTTTCTGTGCCTTTTCTCCATCTCTGGAAGCCTTGCATCCCAGTTGAAGTAAAAGGATTGGAAACTAGTCTGAGAGCAGAAACCATAGTGGGACCTGCGTATCCCCTCCCCCTGAAATACAATAGGCGGGGTCGGGGCTGTGGCCAACACAGCTGACCGCGTTCTCACACCATGCCTTATCAGCCATGGGGCTGGAACTCAGCACTGACTGCTATGTTTGGTACATAGCAGTGCGTAGTTGGTACTCTGAGTGACCAACTAGGACTCAGGGCTCTCATCTGTTATGTGGGTAACAGTAACAGGCAATGTTTACTGAGCGTGGGGCTGAGTGTCCCTTTTAATGCTTTGCAGACACTGGCCTGCCATCATAAGAACCCTGTGAGATAGGTCATAGCATCTTCCAGCTGTCTTGGTACAGAGATAGGAAATGGCCAAGGTTACGTAGCCAGTGAGTGGTTGAGCTGTGATTCAAAGCCAGGTATGCAGAGCCCATGGTGTCTGTAACCAACCTGGAGGGCAGGAATGATCCTCACCCTGCTGGATTATTGTAAAGATTAAATAAAAGCATCTAGCACTGCGCCTGGCACATCTGAGACACCACTGAGATTTGGTCCCTTGCACCTCCTGGAAGGCAGCAGGCAGCCAACCATGGAGGTCTGAGATGCGTCTGCCCCAGTGGTCATGTGGGTCAGAGAAGGCTCAGTCAGGATAAGAAGTGCATACGGTTCTCTTTTCCTTCTTCGAAATTGAGAATCAACCCTGGGGCTTCAGGCCCCTGATTACATCAGCCTGCGATTGCAACTGCAGTAATTATAGCTGTGCAGTCCCACTGGGCCCTGCCTTGAGGTGGTTATTCTTAGCTGCAGGCTCAGCACCATCACTGGGGGAAGGAGGTTCAGAGACTATTTGGGTTCTGGTGAGCCCCTCCTGATCTCCAGGGTCAGATTATGGTGTCACTGACCTGGGCTGCAAAGTGCCATCTGGCTGGGTGTATCCCACCCAAGGACACATAGCTTTGACTTTCCAGGGACAGGTACAAGGTATGGTGGTTTTAGGTGCAAGCCTGGAGAGGAGGCCCAGAGGAGTGGGAGGTTTAACCGTGCAACTCAGTCAGGGCTCACTGGGTTGAGGACTCAGCTGTGAGGGAAGGGGCGTGTGTGTGTGTGTGTGTGTGTGTGTGTGTGTGTGTGTGTGTGTGTGTGAAAGACAGACGGACGGACAGACAGACAGACAGAGTCAGATAGATCTGGGAAGTCCAAGGGCCAGATGGGATTCAGGGCCCCATGGACCTCCCAGGCCTTGTGCCAGTTGGCTGGGAGCAGGTGATAGGACTGGTTGGGGTCTGTGTTCCCACTGCCAAGCCAAGCATGGATGTCTTTCTCTGCAGCCAGGCAAGTGTGTCCTGCAGAGAAGCTGAGCTGTGGACCTGCCAGCCACAAGTGTGTGCCTGCCTCGTGGCGCTGTGATGGAGAGAAGGACTGTGAGGGCGGAGCTGACGAGGCCGGCTGTGCAACCTGTGAGTCTGGGGCCAGAACCCGATGGTCTGCCAAGTGTGCTGGGTGGCGTTGGCCACCTCTGTGGCGGGGCCTGTTTCTCCAGAGGCCCGGTAGGTGGGCAGGAACCGAGGAGGATCGGGACACTAGTAATGGCCCGGCACTTAAGAGACATTTTCTTCTTTCACCCTCACAACCACCTCATGAGTAGCCATTGTCATTCCCATGTGAATGGGTGAGGACGCTGAGGCTCAGACAAGGGAGGAATAGTGTCTAAGGCTGAAGGATGGGACTGAAATGCAAATCCAGGACTGGACCGCAGAGCTTTGTACCATGCCTAACATCTTGCCATCCATTCCACAAACCTACTGACCTGGGAGCAAAGGCAGGATGACAGAGGCAGCCTGTGGAGAAGTGGGGATTGGAGCCAGGGCACCAGGGCTGGCGGAGGGGCGGAGCAACTACCAAGGTGTGAGGACTCCTGTTGCCGAAGGCTGGGATTCGAGGGTATGTGTCACAGGATGGGGAAGAACTGCCTAGCAGCCTCGGTGGGGACAGATGGAAGTGGTCACTGGGGCTGTTCCACATCACTGAGCTTCAAGCAAAGGATTATCTCCTTTCCAGGGAGCAGGTCAGCTAGGCCTGGGCCTGTGGGCACAGTGGTTGGGCCTCATTCTTCTCAATCTGATGGGCCCCTACTGTGTGCCAGGCCTGGAGCCAGGTGTACAGAGAATGAGGTGACTTCTCCAAAGTCCTCTCTCTTGGGACCCATGATTTCACGGGAACCAGCTAGGCTGTGAGGCTGGCTGGAGGTACAGGTAACCACTCAGGAGGGCTTTTACCAGGTGCTTGCCTGCCGCTGTCTCTCACCCCTGCTCCCCTCCACCCTTCTCTGTGTACATCCCAGCCATCCCCTGTGGCCCAGAGGAAAGGCTGTCTCTATAAGACATCTGAGTCACAGCATCCCGAGATTCAGAGTCTAGAGCAGCAGTTCTCAATCTGTGGGTCGTGACTCTGGCAGGAATCGAACGACCAAAACACAGTGGTCGCCTAAAGCCATCGAATTGTGTTATTTATTTGGAATTACAGTTTTGAAGTAGCCACCAAAATTATTTTTTGGTTTGGAGTCACTGCAACATGAGGAACTGTATTGCCGGGTCACGGCATTAGAAAGGTTAAGAACCACTGGTCTAGAGCTTTGACAGGTCTGAGGCAGAAATAAGATCTAGATAGGGAGGGAAGGGGAGCCTGGCTATGACCAGCAGCTTCAAAATCCCACAGCACTGGCTCATTTCTTCAGCTGTCATAATACCACAAGGTTGCTTTCTTTCTTACCTGTGGATTCCTCCACTATAAAAGCTATCAGTCACTATAGCAGGAGGCGGGAGTCTCTAACTAGGGCATGTTGGGACAGGGACGTTCCTTGCTAATTATAGAACCCAGTGACTAGAAAGTCTTACTGGGCTTCTCCACTACTGCTCCCTACTGCCTGTGCAGAGGGGGAAAATTCCCTTTCCTATCTCTCAGAATCTCTCCATTTGTGAATGCTGGGAGTGGGGTCTCTGGCCTAGGCGGCATGGATCTTAACACGACTGTCATTTTCAGTACCTCAGTGAGACTCAGTAATAAGAAGCATTTCCTATGGGGGCTTCCAGAAAGCACCACATCCCCCCTCTCTGCATGATTACAAGCCAAGGCAGGAGGGAAACTGATTGAGGTATCAGCATCATTTTGAGGGATTACGGCCCCACCTCCTATTTGTTCCACTGTCCTAATATCCCAAAGGCCTGGAAAGAGAGAAAGAAGATAACTGTCAGAAGCTGGTGGAGCTGTCAGAAACACACGACATGAGCTACTTACATTGTGAAACCCAAGACATCACTTTAAACTCCATAACAATGAAAAATTTGGGGCTTTTTTTTTTTTTTTTTTTTTTTTTTTTCTCACCAGAAAACAGAAACACTGGCTCTGGGTGCCCCCATGTGGAGAAATCTGGTAGTATCGCCACTTTCTTGGGCCCTCAGGCCAATTCTTGGCTAGAGTCTGAAGACACAAAGGAGGAAGAACGGTGCTGGCCTGGAGACAGCTTGCATTCCATCCTGGAAGGGACAGGAAAACCAGAAAAGCTGAGCAAAAGGATAGAAAGGGAATGTCCTAAACCTGAGTTCTGTTCTATTGCCCTTCTGAGCCTCAACTTTACTGTCTGTAAACTAGCAGTTGGGCTGTTTTTTCCCTCAGGTTCTTCCTGCCTCTGAGCTCAAATCAGCTCTTCATAGAGAGGAAGCCCAGGGCCCAGGCAGTGCCGGGATTGTGCCCTACATTGCCTTAACTGTGCCTCAGACCCAGGAGTTGGGTACCCATCCATCCCACCCTGCAGGAGCTCCTGCCAGGCACTGAGGACAAAGGCTTCTGTGGTCATGGGCCAGGCAGAGCAGACTGTGCAACTCAGATACCTGGGCAGGTTGTAAAAGGCACAGGAAGGAGGGCAGAGGCAAAGGGAAGTTTCCCAAGAGAGGAAGCAGAGAGCGTGTCGTGGCAGAGCCACAATGTGAGCCTTGGAGAGCTGGGACCTTGCTTAAAACTGTGGAAGGCAGTGGTGGGCAAGAGGGGTGTTGTCAGACGGTGAGCAGGTGAAGCACATCCCCAAGGTAGCTCCGTGGGTGGTGGGCCTAGAAGACAGCCTGTCTGAGGTGGCTGGTGCTGGCCTATGCAGGAGCAAGGTGGCAGCTGGAGTTGTGGGTGTCAGACGGGGACTAGGGCTGAGAACACAGCTTCTGTGCAGCTTTGCTCTCAGGCACTGACACCATCCTTTGTGATGTTACATGTCACCTCCTGTCCTTCAAGGCAGGCTATACTCTGCAGCTTTGGTCTGCAGAAACCCTCCCTGCATTTACACAGGAAAGCTGGACAGCACAGGGTCGCCCAGGGTCAGGTTGGGAGGCTCCCTTTGCTGTAGCTGACCTTATGACCCACTCAGGCGCCAGTGGAGCCTATTCCTGCCCACAGGTGAGGGTCAGAGGTCCTGTAGCAGGGCCGGTCGTGGAGGGTGGGGCTCGGCTGGCCGACCGCTCTCTCCCTGCGCAGTGTGCGCCCCACACGAGTTCCAGTGCAGCAACCGCTCATGCCTGGCCGCTGTGTTCGTGTGTGACGGCGATGACGACTGCGGAGATGGCAGCGACGAGCGCAGCTGTGCGGCCCCGGCCTGTGGGTCCCGGGAGTTCCGCTGTGGTAGCGGTGGTGGCTGCATCCCTGAACGCTGGGTCTGCGACCACCAGTTTGACTGCGAGGACCACTCAGATGAGGTGGCCGAGCTCTGTGGCCGAGGGAGCCCGGGGACCACGTGGGCACCCACAGCCTGCATCCCCAGCACCCAGTTTACCTGCCGCAGTGGCGAGTGCATACATCTGGGCTGGCGCTGCGATGGCGACCGTGACTGCAAGGACAAGTCAGACGAGGCCGACTGCCGTAAGCCCCCTCCACGCCCGCTTCTTTATAGGCCTTCGGATCTGGCCATGCACTGGTGGAGCACAGACTGCCATTTCTTGCCGTTCCACCCCTGTTTTAATAGGGAGGAGGCTTAGGAGAACTGACTGCTAGAAATCTCAGGGCTGTGAGGCTCACCTGAACCCCAGAAGCTGGGCACAGCTTGCTGGTGTCCATGCTTTGCCTTGATGCCCTGCTTTCACATCTGTACCCACTGTGCAGCAGGGGCAGAGTCCTGCGACCCTCCTCTTACAGCCATCTTCGGCTGTGCTCCCTGGGGTTGCTCAGTCCCCTGTGGGCTCCTGACGTTACCTAGCACAGCACCTAGTCCAGGAAGGGTTGGCAGGGAGTCCAGAGTCCTGAGTCATGAGCACCAACACTCAACAGAAGGCCATGTGTCTGCGCTGGGGAGAAACAGCAGACAGGAAAATAGGAGCTCTATTACTCCTGGCTCTGCCTGCCTGAGTGCTGTGTGGCCCCGGGCAAGGCTTTCCCCCTCTCTGAGCTTCAGTCTCCCCATCTGTATACTGAAGGTGCCTTGGCCAGGTGTCCATTGCAGACTCCTCAGCACACCCACTGGTTCTGTTCTTGCCAGGGGTGGATAGGGCTCAGGGCTGCCCTGGCACCACATTGACTCTGACTCTGTCCTTTTTCTTTCTTCCAGCAGTCCTAGGGACCTGCCGTGGAGACGAGTTCCAGTGTGGGGATGGGACCTGTGTCCTTGCATTCAAACGCTGTGACCAGGAACAGGACTGTCCAGATGGGAGTGATGAAGCTGGCTGCCTTCAGGGTACGCATAGCAAGGACAGAGGCAGGGTCCCCTGAGGAAAGCCCTGGGCTCTCCCTAGGTCTGCAGAGAGAGTAGAGATGGCAGAGACCGCCCTTGGTTCCTGAGATGTATTCCTGCCCAGGGTGTCTCTTGCTCCTGTTTGAGCTGGTTTCCCTCGTACAGAGTGTTAGTGACAGCAGAACTGGGTCATGCAGGACTCTGCAAGCTGCTGAAGGACACCGTCGGGGCTGTGAGAAGGCAATGCTGGAAGCCCAGGCCTCATCCTGCTTGTCCATGTCCAAGCTTCCCTCACTAGTTCCAGGACTGGGCAGATAGTTCTGATCACTGCCTGTCCCCCTGTGGGAATGGAGACCTTGACCACTAGTTATCTGTGCAGTGAGGCAATCCTTCCTCTCCAGGCTCTATGGACAGAGGTCTTTCTCCTCAGGAGGTTGGCCCAGACTCTGCATCTCTGCAGAGCTGCTGCAGCCCATCCCAGGGTTCCAGACCTCCACTCCAGGTCAAGCACAGACACCCATGGCTTCACCTAGCTAGAGGTGGCACAGGACTCATCCTCCCTGGGACCTGGTAGGGGCTGGAGCTCTATGTGTCTTCCCAGGCCTGGGGCCAGCCCTGGCTTCCTGCTCAAGGTCTCACAGGCACCATCCACTCTCTTGTCTGGTCTGACAGAGTCCACTTGTGAGGGTCCTCACAGATTTCAGTGTAAGAATGGCGAATGCGTGGACGGCAGAAAAGTGTGTGATGCTCAGAAGGACTGCCAGGACTGGTCGGATGAGCTGCTGAAAGAGTGTGGTACGGTACCTGCCTCCTCCCAGTGGCAGGACTGACCCTCCTGCCAGACCCCTCACATGCCTCTCTGCTCCCTTTCAGGGTGTGTGTGCTGCCCTGTGGCTCTTGGCCCGTGCAGCCTCCTGTTCGGCATTCTGTGAAGCTCTAAGGCCTTTCCTTTCCAGCCCAGATGCTCAAAAGTTACACTGCTTCTTACAAACTTAACTCCTCCTGCTCATTCCTTCCACTTTCAAGCCTCTGAATGTGTGTTCCCTGCAGCTTTCTGTCTCTCTCCATATTCTGCTCTGCTGACCTAGCTAGGGGCCTGCCTTCCTCTGAGCCCTTCTGTCCCTTGCAGGAGGCTCATGAAGGGAGAGATGAGGAATAGCAGCTAGGAGGCCAACTGGCGTGTATTCAGGGCCACTGCGTCCAGCAGCATGAGGGAGCACTGCCCTTCACCCTGGGCATGTGGGCCTTGCTGGGAAGTCCAGCCTTGCAGCCTGGATGTGTGAGAACTGGAAGGAGGGAGTTGTCCTGATGGCCAAAACTGTGAGGGTGGGTTCCAGGCTAGGGAGAACACAGGCCCCATGCGCAGGTGAAGTGTGCATGCCAGAGAATGCACTGGAACCCAGTGTGGAGCTGAGAAGGTTCACGAGTGGTTCCTGTGGATCCCAGGTATTCAGAGGTTCAGGGAGATTTGCACAGAGTAGCCCGAGGATGACAGAGGTCCATTTCCCCTCTCCTGCCCCTGGCAGACACTCACCCTGTACCACACCTCGTGGGCACCCAGGGGGACTTCACTCTCTGCAGCTGCTCCCTTTGAAGATTATAAAACCCAGACCTCAAGCTGAAAGTGAAGAGAGTGGCTGGGTGAAGGTCAGCCTTGAGAGGCTATCCAGGAGAAGGCCCAGAAGGAGGGACCTGTAGGAAGAGGAGCAGGGAAGCAAGAACAACTGAGTTTCTCTGCCCGCACCCTCCGACTGCAGTTAGCCAGGGACTACTAACCTGCTAAGCTCTCTCTTCTCTTGTATTTCGCATGACATGCCAAAAAGAAGTATGTATGCATGATTGGTGTCTGAGGCTTTTCTGTCTGTATGTCAGTGAGAGGCTAGTGTCTGTGTCAAAGTAGAGGAGCTGTATGTGTCTCTCTGGATGTGTTCCCACGTCTGTGTGAGTGTTGGAGTTGTCCGTGGCCCTGTCCATGTCTGGGCCCTGAAGCCGGTGTGTGTGTATTTGTGTGTGTATGTGTGCATGCAGGTGTCTGCACGTAATTGTGTGCATGTTCTGGGGAGAGGGATACCACCAGGAAGCGTCAGAGGCTACGCAGGCCTCTCTGGAGTGCTCTACTAGTTTCCTTCCTCTCCTTGTTCCCCAGAAGAATCACCTTCACACTGGACAGAATTGTGGAGGACCAGAGACCTCTCTTTAGGTCTTCCAGGGAAGGTGGTCGGAGTTAGGCAGATGTGGACCCACTACCCTTTCTCTTCCCTTCACCTACTTTAGACTCAGGGGAGTCTGTACCTGTCTTCCACAGAAACCAGAGTCACTTTGAGCCCTCCAATTCCCCCTTTCAAAGCTGGCTTACACCCATCAAATGCTCAGTAAATAGAATTGTAGAATTGCTGCCACCTGCAAAAGGAGAGGAAGGAAGTGAGTGGATGCATGAAGGAGACAGTGAGTGTGAACTATGTGGATGGTGGCCTTCAGGAGGAGCGGTTCTCGAGAGGTCAGGGAGTGCTTGGGGTGCAAGCCTGAAGGCACTTCCCCCAGAGACCACTCTGAAGCTCCATGGCTCAGCACACTGGCAAGAGCCTGGGGCTTCCCCAGGCTGGACCTGGTCGAGCCATGCCTAGAACCCCTGAGTCACGGTATTGCTATGGTCTTGTTCTTTCAGTTGCACCGTCATTCCCGGGAAAGAGAAGGAGGCCCAGGGGTAAAAGGGACACTTTCTCAGCATGGCTTAGCCTGGAGGTGGGGTGCGCCCAGCTGTGCATGGCCTCGGGTGGGCAGCTCGGACCAGCTTCCTGCATTCCCATGGCGGGCTCAGCTCAGCTCTGCTTGGCTTGGCTGGAGTGCTGTGCATGAGGCTGGTGGGCAGGGGCTCAGGTGGCACCTTTCCTTGCCCTATGAAATTAACTTATGATTCTAAAGCTTAGGAGATGCCTGAGAACTTGGTGAGCCTTGGTCCTGAACTCCCTGACTTCCTTCCCTTAGAACCTTCCAGAAGGAGGTAAGGGAGCAGAGGATGGGGGAACCAGAGCCTGATTACCTGCTGACATCCTCACATCTCTTTTGGCTTTGGTAATCCTGGGATCAGGCCTTTGCTGAGGTGGAGGAAGGACAGGTGACAGGGAGAGCTGAAAAAAATACATTGTTTTAATTTAGTTCATGCTAGGAAAGAACTGGCTTAATAGCAGGTCTGTTAGGAGGAGGCCTGGTGTGGTAGTCCCGGGTACCACAAGGAGAGTGAGGCCATCCGATCTGTTTAGACTTTATCTGGCATGCTGACTAGCTCTGGGCCCTGCCCAAAGAGGGACATGGACAAGGGGAGTGTGTCCAGAGAAAGGGATTTGAATGGCAAGGGATTAGAAGTCAGCACTTTCAGGAAGTTCTGAGGGTGCCCCTGCTCCCTGGCCAGCCCCACACAGCAGAGCCGAGAGACACAGCAAGGTTGCAGAGGCAGATGCTGGGAGGAAGCACTCCCTCAGTGGCCCGTTCTAAAGTGGAGCCCACTGCCCGAGGAGCACAGGCTTGCTGAGGCTAGCATTTCAGAAGGCATTCTTGGGGCCGAGGGTTACACGTTGTGTGTGGAAACCCTTCCAAGAGCTTGGATCATAAGGAAGGAGCGCAGCAAGAAGCGTGGATGCGAAAGGAAAGACCTCAGTCCCCCAGGGAAAGGCTAGCTAGCTCCAGCCTGGAGGTGAACAGAGCCTTACCCTAGAAAGATAAGAACCCAAACTCTGACTCCCCTGTCCCTGACTGTGTCTGGTCTGACAAAGGCCTGAGGCTGAGGCTCAGTGAGTTCTCAAACCATCTGGGCAGTGTGGGTTCTATCACCCCAGGCTCTGCTTTGCGTTGGGCCCCCGCACCCTGGCTTGCCCCGCCCCCTGGGCTCTTGGACCCTCAGGAGCCTGTATCCCTCTCCAGGACTGAATGAGTGTCAGCACAACAATGGTGGCTGCTCCCACATCTGCACTGACCTCAAGATTGGCTTTGAATGCTCCTGCCCAGCGGGCTTCCGTCTTCTGGATCAGAAGACCTGTGGCGGTGAGACTCTCCCTACCTGCCCGAGCAGAGACAGATGCCCCTGCTTGTTCTGACCTCTGTTCCTCCCACAGACATAGACGAGTGTGAGGACCCAGACGCCTGCAGCCAGATCTGTGTGAATTACAAGGGATACTTTAAGTGCGAGTGCCACCCTGGCTATGAGATGGACACACTGACCAAGAACTGCAAGGCTGTGGGTATGGTTGCCCAAGAGCAGGGGGAGTCTCTGAGAAAGTACAGGAAGCTGCATGTCCCCGCAGATGTGAGGAGTGGCTGTGTACATGTGCACAGGCCCCTGGGAAGCAGGTTGCATATGCAGTGCTCAGACTCTAAACGTCACATACACAGTTTACCCCAGGCTAGTGCCCACACAGACACCGCACAGAGCCACCTACCAGAGTCCACAGAGTCAGGCCCATAGAGCACAAGGTTCAGACTCAACCTGGGACCATACACACAGAGGAAGTCTCATGCAGATCTACATGTTGACCAGTGAGCCCCTGAGTTAATTCATCTTACGCCATTCTTATTTTGAATAACATTGTTATAGACACTGGGATTAAACAGTAAGCAGACAATAATCCCTGTCTACCCTCGTGGACTTCTTATCTTTTTTTGGCTGTTTTTTAAATTTTATTTTATTAGTATGTTTGTGATACATAGTCATTGCATTCACTGTGGAGAGTTGGTACAAGTATCCAACACTTTTTTTTTTTTTTTTTTTTTTTTGCCAGCATTAGATTTTGTTTTCAAATTAATTATCATAAACACAGATTAATAGACTAGCATACCAAAACACATAGAACAGCTATACTAAATCAAAGTCCACTTTGAGATATGTGGGCCATTCTGGATTGAAGTAATTTTCCTATTGTCTGTCTTTTACTTTGCTCTTTATTTATATGTTGGGTTTCTCTATGAGATGTTTACACTCTGTGTCTGATTGACTTCATTTGACATTGTAGTGCACCTGTTTTCCTACAGATGACTCAAGTCTATCTTAATGACAGAATAGGGCTCTGTTATGGATGAATACCACATTTTCTTTATCCATTTTTCTGTGGCTGCCTCCCAGATCTAGCTATTATGAATTTTGCTGCTATAAACATGAGTGTGCATGGAGCTGGCCAAATAGCTCAGTGAATTAAAGTGCTTGCAAGCAGGCACAGGGGCCGGGGTCAGGGTTCAATCCCCAGGCCTGCCATGCTGCCCCCGGCCCTGGGGCACACTGAGACAGTAGTTGAAAGTGGACGTGGTGGTGTGCGCCATGATCCCAGCTCTTGGGAGGCTGCAAACAGGCGGATCACTAAGAGTTCGCTGATCAAGACCACGAACACTGTAGACCCTTCCCTAAGAATACAAAAAAACAAACAAACAGGCTTGTGCATGGTTCACGGTAGTATAATGTCTTTATTTTTTATTTTATTTTATTATTTATTTATTTATTTATTTTTCTTATTTCAGAACTTTTGTTTGTTTGTTTATTTATTTATTTTTATGGCCGGTTCAGCCTGCCCTGAGGGCAGGGCTGGCATAGCATGTGGTGCCAGGGATCGAACCACGGTCCCTGCAGCCGTCTAAGCTTTCCTAAGCAGGCGCTTTAGACCACTGAGCCATCCTGCCTGGCCCCAGTATGATGTCTTTAACACTTTCAGGAAGATAACTTAGAAGGGAAACAGCTGGGTCAAGTGGAATTTCTAGTTTTAGTTTCTGAGCATTCTCCATGCTGATTTCCATAGTTGGTGCACCTTACACTCCCACCAGCAGTGAAGTGTGTTCTTTTTCCTTCCCCATCCCTGCAGCTTCTTCAGAATTCATTATTTCTTGATAATGGCCTTTGTTTCTGAAGTAGGATAGAAACTCAGTGTTTTGGTTTTTTTAATTTTTTTTTTATTTTGAGACAGGAGATTGCTGTGCAGTTAAGGCTTACCTTGAAGTTATTATGTATGTAACCCAAGTTGTCCTCAAACTCACAAGGATCCTCCTGCCTCAGCCTCCTGGGTGCTAGGAATTTAAGCATGTGCCACCATGCTGGGCATTTTGTAATTTGCATTCTCCAGTGACCAGCAACTTTGACCAATTTGTAATGTATTTATTGACCATTTTATTTGTTCATCTGAGAAGTATATTCATTTCATATAACCATTTTTTGATTAGGTCTTTAAACTTTGGGGGTATAATTTTTTGATCTTTTATATATTCTAGATATTAGTCCTTTGTCTGAGGAGTAGCTGGTAAAATTTTCCCACATTCTGTAGGTTGTGTTTTTATGCTGTTTGTAGTTTGCTTTGCTGTGAAGACGTTTTCTAATTTGGTATGATCCTATGTGTTGATTCTTGGTATTATATCTTTTTTTTTTTTTTTTTTTTTTTGTGGAACCAGGGCTCAGACTCAAGCCCTTCACTTGCAAGGCAGGCACTTGTGCCCCTGAGCTATCTCCCCAGACCTCTCTTGGCATTATTTCTTATGCAGCCAGGATCTGGCTATACCTGTGTCTTCAGAGTTTTGCCTATTTTGTCTTCCAGCTGATTAAGTGTTTCTGTTTTAATACTTAGATCTTTAGTCCATTGGGCTTACATTCTAATGAGTGAGACAGACATGAAATCAGATAAATAAGTGGAGTACATGGCAGATAGGGATAAAGGCTAAGGAGAAACAAAGTAGAAGTAGAGAATGAAGTCTCAAAGGAATAGTATTTTAGACTGAAGGAACAGAAAGTGCAAGTCCTTAAGGCAGGAACATGCCTGGGGAGCTCAGGGGACAGCGAGGAAGCCATTGCAATGGAGGCAGTAAGATCAGGAAGAGATGAAGTCAGAGGTTACTTGGGGCTGATCTTGTAAAGCCTCTGGCACACTACAAGGGCTGTCTTGGCTTCCCACAGTGAGGGAAGAATGTGGAGTGCTGTTCAGGTTGTCTGATTATGTCGAGAACATGCTGCAGTGCTCGAGGAAGGGAACAGAAAGCCACTTAGGAGATATCTAACTTTCATGTGGCTGATACAGAGTATCTGATACCCAAAGTTAAAGGAGGAAGAGTTTGTTTACCTCACAGTCTGTAGAGGTTTCAGTCCACAGTTGGCTGGCTCCACAGCAGGATGGCATGGCAGAAGGGCATCACAGAGGAGAAAGCGTTCATGTCTTGCTTGCTGCTTGCCCCCTTCACTGCCTTGTTGCCTTCTGCAAGCAAGGGCAGCAGCAGCCCTCTCTCTGTCCCTTGTATCCTTCCTATCCAGGGTACCCACCCGTAGGGCAGGTAGTTCTCACACCCAGGGTGGGTAACCTTAATCTTCGCATCACATTATGAATCAGTCCTAGCATCACAGCCTTAATCACACAACCTAGGTCCAGCCACCTCAAAAAAGCCCCACCTGTGACCATATGAGGCTTTGAGTGGAGCATCTAGACACAGCCATAACAGAAAGTTACCGTAGTAATGCAGAACAGAAGTGATGTAGTTTGGACTAGGGTGGGAACACTGAGAAGTGGACAGATGATGGGTATGCTTTGAAAGGCCAGCCCATGGGATTTTCTTACAAATTAAATGTGGGGAGGAAAAAGTAAAAGATGGCTTAAAATTTTTGGCTGAGAAAAATAGGATTGCTATTTTTATACTTGGGAAACATGGCAAGAAAAGTCATTTAGAAGCCACAGTTAGACTGTTGGGGACATGTTTTTTTTTTTTTTTTTTTTTCCAATTTTTTTTTT
>PVJA010009886.1:0-59177 GCA_004027025.1 Myocastor coypus
AAAAAAAAAAAAAAAAAAAGAAGAAGAAGAAAGCGTGGACAGCGAGGCCCACCTGTTAGATAGAGTGGCGTAGAGACGCGCTGGGTGCCACCCCCAAGCTGTCCGCCGTGAGTGAGGCAGCTCCTGTGGCTCTGGCCAGCCCCTGGCTGTGAAGTGATGTCAGTCTGGCCATCTCCCCTTGGTCTGCGGAGCTTTGCGCTCCATGTTCATTGCAGAGGGTGGCTCTGCTTATGGGTTCTTGCCTGGCAACTGCCAACTGCCAAGTCCTTGCCCAGGAAGTAGACTTCAGCTGTTAAGGCGCACACAGCAGTGGCAGACAGTTGCAGTCCTGCAGTGTGAGGTGTCGTGCCATTTATCTTTCTGTTAGTGGCGGGTCATTTGACACTTATTCAGAGTTCATTTTTCTAGTAATAAATTGCTAGCAATTTGGGGGCACTCTTTTATTTTTAAAACTCCAGGGCCAACCAGATAGCTCAGCAGACTAAAGTACACGCTTAGGCAGGCTCAGCAACAGGGCATACAGTGCCAGCCCTACTCCCTGGGTGCACTGAGACTGGGCCTGATGGCGCATGCCTGTAATCCCAGCACTTGGGATCCTGAGGCAGGAGGATCACTAGTTCAATCTATGTAGTGAGACCCTGTAGAACCTGTACTAAATACAAAAAAAAAACAGCAAAAAAAAGGGGGCCTGGCGGGATGGCTCAGTGGTCTAAAGCGCCTGCTTGGGGAAGCTTGGGCGGCTTCAGGGACCGCGGTTCGATCCCCGGCACCACATGCTGCGCCAGCCCTGCCCTCGGGGTGGGTTGAGCCGGCCATGAAAATGAAGGGGTTCTGAAACAAGAAAAATAAATAAATAAATAAATTTAAAAAAAAAAAACCCTCCATTTTACAGGATAGTGTTTTGTTCTTTGATTTTGAGCCAACATTAAATGTGTTCTGTGAAAAATAAAATAAAATAAAATAAATATGCTCTGTGAACTGCTACTATTGCTAAAAGTGGCAACCCTCCCCGGCAGATTTTGCTTTGTTGATTTGCTCATTTTCTTGAGGGTTTACTGAATGTCTGTAGACCAGGTACCATGTTTATATTGGGGAAGCAGACACGAAGAACACATTTACAAACCTTGGAGGACTTAAAATAAAAAATAAGCTGAATCATACAATAGGTGGTCTTTCATGACTGCCTGCCATTACCTAGCATAGTGTTTACCAGATTCATTCATGTTGTTGTATGTGTCAGTGTTTAGTTCCTTTTTCATGGTCAAATAATACTCCACTGCATGGATATACCATATTTTATTCATTTGTGGACATTTGGACATAAGAAAAAAAAGGGCTGTGAACTTTTTGTACAGGTCTCTTGGAGCTAGATCTTTATTTCTCTGGAATGTATACCTGGGGATGAAGTGCGGGACCTTGTTTGGCAATTGTGTGAGGAACTGCCTGATGTTTCCTGGCTCAGCGGCACCGTTCCACATCCCCACTGGCGGTGTGGGAGGCCTGCAGTCTCTCCAGCCCTCAGCAGCTGTCCTTTTCATTGTACTTGGTGGCCTTGTGGCTTTCATTGATGTTTCCCTGAAGAGTGAAGGCGGCTGGCTTTTCCCTGTGCACGCTGCCATGTGTCCTCTCTGAAGAAACCAGCATCTGTGGTTTCTGTTCACATTAGATTGGGCCATTTATCTATTATCGTTGAATTGTAAATGTTCCTTATTTCGTACTGACTTTGTTTTGTTTTATTTTGTTGTTTCCAAGCTTGGGATTGAACCCAGGGAGGGTCTTGTGTGTGCCAGGCAGGTGTCCTGCTGCGGAAGCACATCTTCAGCCAACTTCTCTCAGTCCGACACACGCTGCAGCAGCACTCTCCCGCCGCAGGCTGTCTCTCCACCTCCGTCGACGCCATCTGCAGCACAGACACATGTAACTTGGATGAAAGGCAGTGTGTGTGTGCCTGCTCTGCTTGCCTGGACTTTACAGGCCACGGCCAAATCCAGGGCCGCCAGCGCTCGGGTGTTGCGGCTTTCTCTCTTATGTGTAGGTCTTCGGCTCATTGTAAGTTCACTTTGTATCTGACGCAGAGCAGGTCCAGTCCCCAGCTGTGCATGTGGCTGCCTGGCTTCCCAGCACCGCTGCTTGAGAGCACCCTTCTTTTCCTCACTGAGTAGTCTTGGCTTTTGTACACTTGGGTCCACCTCTGACCTTGAGGCCCGTGCCACTGAGCCGTGCATCTGTCTTTGTGCCAGTGCCGTACTCTGCAGTAGTGTGGCTGTCCTGTAGCTCACTTTTAAATTGAGGCCTGAGTCGTCGAGCCTCACTCTCCTCCAGGCCCATTCTGGCTCTTCTTGAGTTGCTTTATTTCTGTACTGACTTCAGGACGGAGCCCGCCAGAGTTCTCCGAGTGCAGGCTGCAGCCCGGAGCTGGCAGCGCAACGCCAGTGCTCTGTGCCAGGGACGTGTCTTCCCGTTTACTTGTCTCTGATTTTTTTCAGCAATATTTTGTAGTTTTCAGTGTGTAACCATTACTCTTTCTTTGTCCTGGGAATTGAAATCACGCTTGCCCAGCAGCACTGTGTTGCTGAGCTATATCCCAGCCCCTCACAGTTTCGTTAAATTTGTGCCTAAGTGTCTCTCTCTGGGTGGTATTACGAATGAAACTTTCTGAATTTCGTTTCAGAATGTTCACTGTTACTGTATAGAAATAAGATTGCTGTTTATGTATTGATCACGTCTTGGGACCTTACTGACTTATAGTACTTATGCTACTTGTAAGTATTTGTAGGCTATTTAGTTTTGCAGTGCTAGGGAATGAACCCAAGGCCACCTTCATGGTAGGCAAGTGCTGTGGCCCTGAGCGACACCCTGTCCCTCATATTAACAGCTGTATGGCTTGCTGGAGGTGTACCTTGCAGAAGGTCACGTCATATACAAACAGGAAGCTTGATGTCGCCCCTCCTGGTCAAATGCCCTCTGGTCTTTCTCTTGCCCCAGTGCCCTGCAGGGGCAGTGTCAGGCCAGAGCGGTGAGCAATGAGCATGGACTTCTGGTCTCCTGGGGACCTAAGGGAAGATCTTCCAGTCCTCTGCCCTCTGCCCACAGCAGTGTGCACGCTATTTCCAGTTCAGTCCCTGCTGCTGGCTCTAGAGCCTGGCTTGTTAGAGTCCACTGACTTCTTTCCAGAAGGAAGGTATGCTTTAGGTGTACGTAATGATGACATTCATCGTAGGGAGTTTGTACCTCTGCATGGTATAGCTTGCTGCCTTCCCCTACTCCCTCCCTCTCCCTCCAACCCATCTTCTCCTATCTCTTTTTGTACCAGAGAGCGAACTTAGGACTTCGCTTGCCAAGCAAGCGCTCATGCCACTGAGCTACCTCCCTGGCCCATCTTCTCATTTATAAAAGTTTTATTTCCATCTTTTCCTTTATTCTCTTTTTCTCATTGTTTTTGTTCCTTCTTCCCTTTCCCCTACATGGTTACTGCAGTGTCTTGCACCAAAGAACGAGACCGTGGACTTGGGAGCGCCAACTCTTAGGCCCTGCCCTGTGATCCACCTGAATGCTCTCCTCGTAGCGAGACCCTGAGGACTCTGGCCAGGCCATCCTGTGGGCCCTGAAGGACACTTAGATGTGTTGGCAGGTTCTTTCTCCCTGCCCATCTTGGCGGCTTTCTTTTTTTTTTTTCTTTTTTTAAAATTTTATTTATTTAATTATTTTTCTTGTTTCAGAATCTTTATTTGTTTATTCACTCATTTTTATGGCCGGCTCAGCCTGCCCCGAGGGCAGGACTGACACAGCATGTGGTGCCGGGAATCGAACCGCGGTCCCTGAAGCTGCCAAAGCTTTTCCAAGCAGGCGCTTTAGACCACTGAGCCATCCTGCCAGGCCCCTTGGCTGCTTTCTAAGTACACGATTCCGAGCAACCTACCTTGCCAGAAATCACAGAAGCTGCAGCCGGGGTACAGGCTATGTTACTGGGTCTGAGTCCTCCCCCGAGAGCCCAGCTGTCTGGAGATGGGGTGAGGGACTCTTCGTCTCCTTGGGAGCTCAGGGGTCACATCTTCGCAGGCTGCCCTCTCACAGCGGTGTCCTCTGTGTTTTCAGACTCTCAGCGCTCCCACCTTTCCTCCTTCACCATGAAGCTGATGGACAAATTCCACTCGCCCAAAATCAAGAGGACGCCTTCGAAGAAGGGCAAGCCAACTGAGGTGTCTGTGAAGATCCTAGAGAAGCCTGTCAACAAAGTAAGCTGCCTGTGGGTGTTCCCTCCCCGGCCACTCCTGGCAGTGTGAGTTACCGTGTTTGAGTGTGGCCCTCAGGGCCTTCCATGTCCTGAAGTAGGGACCCTCAGGATGGTGAATGCCTGCATCAGAGTCCAGCCAGGGGCTAGGAGGGCTCCTCGCTCCATTGTGTCTTCCTCTGTGAGCCATATGGTCACAACCTGGGAGCTGCATCCACACCAGGGCCCTCCTCCCCTGGGGCATACTCACACACAGGGAGGTTTGTGATGTCCAGAGCATCCCTTGCCCAGCTCCAGAGGCCTGTGCCCTTACCAGGGGAACCCTCCAAACCCAACCAAAGAGTCCCTGTAGCACAAGTAACTCCGGCAGGGCCAGCAGAGCCAAACGCGTTGGAACAGCCATTGGTTGTCATTGACCCTCCCTGCAGCCTACGACGGCCATTTCAAGCTCTGTAGGAATCCAGGTTTCCTCTCTTCCAGGAGGCAAGAGACAGATTTCTACCAGAGGGCTGCCCTGTCCCCTCGGATCTGGAGCAGCAGGCAGTAGGATTTATGTCCGCCAGTGCTGTGGCTTCCAGGTCTCAGAGGCAGAAGGTCAGTGTGACTTAGAACGCTGGGGTTTGCCTTGTCTTCTACGGCAGCACCCTGGCCCGTGGCTTGGGGCTGGAAGAGCACCTTTCGCAGTCGGCGTCTGGCTGGGTGGCAGCTGTGGGCTGAAGTGTTCAGGAGAGTCCTGCGGGGCTGTGGACAAAAGCAGAGTGGGTCCACACCTCCCTGTCTGCAGAGAGAGTGCCAGAGCCCAGTGGAAGCTCTGGGTCCTGGCTGGGTCTGGGCTGGATGTGCTGTTGGACCCAGCAGGACCAGGGGAGGTGGCAAGTCTCCCTGTGAGAGCAACTGCTCTCTCTCGGTGCAGCTGAGACAACGGCAGTGGCTCAGGAGAGGAGGGTGTCGAGCACCCAGGGTGCACTCACCCACCGTCTGCCTGCAAGACTGGGAGCCCTCAGCCAGGGCACTGGGACCACCCACAGCAGCAAGGCCTCTCCCAGCCTGCGCCAAGTGCATTATGCTGGTCCTCTCACTCTTCACAGCAGCTGTGATGGGGAGACAGGGAGAGGCCCACTGTGCTGAAAGGGAGCTGGGTCTTCAGGGAGGCGCTGAGCCCAGTACACAGCAAAAAGGTGGTGCTCAGGTTTGAATGTAGGCTGCTGTGTCAGACAGCCTGAATTCTCATCGTGGTCTCTTCCTTCAAGAAACAAAGCCAGAGTTTACTTTTAATACCTCACAGTTCTAAACATTAATCCCGATGCAGTACTATACGTGCAAATAAATTTAGCAAGAAAAATAAAATAAGCGTTATTGAGAAATAGACGCTTCCTCCTCTGGTGACCATTTGCCCCTGGTCTATCGTCAGGCATCAGTGTTACACAGCTGACGAGCACCAACTACCCTGTTACTGAAGGAGGGGAAGATTGAGGCAGGGTTTCACTCCGTAGTTCAGACTGGCCTCACACTCGTGCCCACCCTGCGTCAGCCTCCTGAGTGCTAGGGTTGTAGGTGTGTGCTACCACACGCAGCCATAGTTCTTAATTTGTTTTTTTAAGAATTTTTTATTTTATTTTATTTTATTTTATTTTTTCAGAACCTTTGTTGTTTATTCACTCATTTTTATGGCCGGCTCAGCCTGCCCCGAGGGCAGGGCTGGTACAGCATGTGGTGCCAGGGATCAAACTGCGGTCCTTGAAGCCGCCCAAGCTTTCCCGAGCAGGCGCTTTAGACCACTGAGCCAACCCGCCGGGCCCATAGTTCTTAATTTTCATGTTGTTTTTTTGTCTTTTTGAGATAGGGTCTTGCTGTGCACTTGAGCTCACTTTGTAGCCCAGGCTGCTCTTGAACTTGCAGTAATCCTCCTGCCTCAGCCTCCTGAGTGCTGGGATTACAGGTGTTTTTCTGTTTTGTTTTTTACCAGGAATTGAACTCAGGGCCTTGTGCTTGACAGGCAGGCACTTGTGCACTAGCCTGTATCCTTGGCCCTTTTTAAATTTCCCCCTTGGCCCTTCTTAAATCTTGAAAGTCATCTACTTTTAATTTTTAAATTGGCTAGCAGAATGTCTTAAGAGTCTAGCTACAGTAGAGAGAGAAAAATGAAGGTTTTAAGTCCACACGCCTTTTGTGGAATAACAGGTTTTCCCTCGGGCCAGTTAACAGAGGAAGCTGAAGAAGCAGCAGGAAGCAAGTGGTAAGGCCTCGGGCAGACTGCGGGGAGAACGCAGGGGCGGACGTGGCCTCTGAGCAGCTGTCTTCATGGCCGCCTGGCTGGCATGCTGGCATCCAGGGAGCTGAGCCGGCCCCAGCTCAGGTCCGGGCGGTTCAGAGCAAGTGATCTGCTCACAGCTTCACTGTGCGAGTGAGCTGTCCGAACACTGGTGGGCCACTCTGTCCTTGAACTTTCCTCATCGCATTCAGGCACCCAGCAGAGGTCGTGAAGGATAATTTGATCTGAAAGCGCCCTTCACTTAGTGGGGTGCCTCCAGACACACCCTGGGAGACCCTTAGCAGTTCCTGGACCTTTCCAGGGGTCACCACAGGAGGGTGCAGCAGTGTGATTGGGTGTCCAGGGGCCAGGGAAGCAGTGAGCACCTGTCAGCCACAAAGCAGCACCCCAAGCAGGTACTGTCAGCCCCCTACAGTGCCTGTGCCCAGGCAAGGCTTGCTGTGTTCAAGGCGCTGCAAGGGAGCCCTGCACCCTGGGAGCCGCCAGCCCCACATGGCGCGTGCCCCCCTGCTGTCTGCAGAGTGGCAGCCCTGGAAGGCTGAGGCCAAGTGCCATCCACTGTCTCCAGTCAGTACTCGCTCTCTTCTGCTCCTTGGAAGCTGGCGTGTGCTTTCCCATCCTACCCTAGCCAGCCCGTGTGCATTTCCCCACTGAAATGCATGGGAAGTTGAAACCAGCTCCTGGACACACAGCTGCAGCTGCAGACTCAGCTAGTGGGACACCCTGTGCCTAGGCCCTGTCCCCGGTGCTCTGTGCTTGTCGTCATGATGAGGGGGAAGTTTGTTGTCATCCCCATACAGCTCTGGCCCTGGCCCAGCCGAAGTCTGTTTTCCCATTGTGTTCTGTGTCTTTCTATCTGTGCAGATGAACTGTGTAAACTCTTTGGTGCTATTAACAAGCCTTCCTACGAGCTGCAGTGTTAAGGAACTTTCGGCCACAGACTGAGCATCAGAGCTGACAGCCACACGGGATGGAGTTGGGGCCATCCAGAGGTGGCCCAGAGGCCTGCTGAGGACTCTGCCCTCTATGAAACGTCGCAGGGAGGAGCCTGGGCTGGGCCCCTTGCCTGGCTGGGCATGGCCCACTGCTAGCTCTCCACCTCCAGCCCCGGTGGCGCGCTGTCTCAGCAGGGTCCTGAGCAAGCGGCACTGTACACCTGCGGGGTCTGCACGGCCACCTGCAGTGCAAGTGGAGGAGTGGCTGGGGACAGCCAGGTCTTTTGCCCTGACTGCAAACCACAGCCATGTCAAGGTGACGCTGGCACTGGCAGGAAAGCGTCTCTGATTTTCTCGTGTGAACCTGCTGCTCATTTGTGACACTGCGTTGGGGACTGGGGCTTGCTAGTATATTTCTTTGCTTCTTCCAGTGCATCTTGAGTGTCCTTTCCCCTCAGCTCCCCAACCTCTAGCATCAGGTACACCAAATTCAGGTTTAAGACCCAGCATGACTTGTGAAGTGATCCAGGCTGCCCCATGGTGTACTGTGGCCCTAGACCAAAGGGCACCCACAAAGCACAAGCTCTGCAGGCCCCTGGGAGTTCCCAGCGAGCAGCGGCCGTGCGCCAGCCTTGCTCCCTCCCTTGCAGAGCTTACATTCTAGCAAGTGCATAGGCTCTGACTCCCTACGGCATCGGTAAATGTTAGCCTTCTCTGCTCACATGTCTTCCACTCCGTGCTGACCCGCTAGTGACACAGGCAGGGAGGAAGCCCAGCATGGCCAGTCCTCCCAGGACTGGTAGCCTCCTGGCTTTGACAAAATGATGGGGGCTGTGGGTAATGGGTCAAAGGGTGAGCAGGTGGACACCAGAGCTGCCGTGAGCTCAGTGTCTAAGCACCCTCAGTACAGCCACAGCAAGCGAGTTCTCAGGTGTGGGTGTTGCCCTGAGCCCTTTGGACCTGCTACAGCTTAGCAGCTGGCGGGTGAGGGGAGATGCAGCCCCTAGAGGCTCTGTATTTGGGAGTGAACTGGCTGCTATGTGACTTCACTCCGTCATTGGTCAGCCCAGCTCTCACCTGGCTGCCTGGTTCTCTGCAAGGACAGGAATAGTCTGCTGCCAGTCTATTCCCACGGAAGTCCCTTGGCCTTTGAGTGCTTCCCCCACCCCAACCCCACCCACCACCACCCCACACCCCCGGTTCAACATAGGCAGAGACACAGCTCAGAATGTTTCCCATTCTTGTGCTGAGTGGTATCCTTGGCACTCCTCATGTCCCAGGATGGCAGCGTCTGTCTGGTCCTCCTCCAGAGCAGCTGTGGCTCTGGTCACATTTGTGGGTGCCACATGGCCTGACTCCACAGCCTTCTTCTGGCCATGGTGCCCAGCCATGCTCCTGCCCAGAAGGTGGGGAAGCAGTGCCTGGCCCCTCAAAAACAATAGGAAATGAACACGTCAGGTAGTGAGAGGAGACAGTAGAGCCAGGTGCAGAGGACCTGCAACGGCAGGAGGGGCGCGCTCCTCCCTGGGGCATTGCTCCAGCCTTTAGGGCACCTTGGGGTGGTATCCACAGAAAAGCCCTCAGGAACTTGGGAGCTTATCTGCCAGGGAAGCTGTTCTCTGTTGATCCTATTCATTTGAAGAGTTTTCTTTTAATGTCCCTATGAAATATGGACTTCCTTATTTAAAATGATATCTGCTAGCATTTTAGAAGGAAGGTTAGCATTCAGAATCCTAACTGCTTTAGGGCCAGGCTTGGTGACACATGCCTGTACTCCCAGCACTCGGGAAGACTGAGGCAGGAGTATCGCTCCAAGTTTGACACCACCCTGGGCTACATGGTGAATGTAAGGCCATCCCGAACTACATAGCAAGACTCTATCTCAAAAACATAAACAAGGGCCAGCCAAATAGCTCAGCCAGGGTTCGATCCCTGGACCCGCCATGCCAGTCCTGCCCCTGGGGCATACTGAGAGGGCAATTGAGACTGGGCATGGAGTGCACACCTATAATCCCAGCTCTTGGGAGACTGTAAATAGGCAGATCACTATGAGTCCAATCTAGTATTGAGACCCCAAACACCCCATAGACCTTTCCATAAAATAAAATAAAATAAAATAAAATAAAATAAAATAAAAAACACAGAAAATCATCACCACTTTTTATAATATTTATGTTGTGTTTATACACTTGTATGCTGCTGTTTCGATTAAGTTCCTGGAAAGTACCTTCTCACTCCCTTGGCCTTGCTGGCTTCTCTTTATACTCGTGGGCCCTGCAGAGCCTGGGTGGCTGCTTCCCTGTACTCACCCCTCTTTCTCTGCACTGGCCTGACACCCATTCGACTTAAGGAATCGTGCCCTGTGGTCTTCTGCCCTCAGTAGGTGCGCCTCGATTTCCCATCCCTGTCCACTAGCTAGGGCCTGTGTCACTGCCTTTAGGGCCACTAGAGAGGGAAGTTGGGAAGAGGAACAGAGGGTGCCATCCTGCAGTCAGAGTGGAAAGAATGGGGCGGGAGGTGCTGGGAAAGCAACGCAAGGAAAGTGGGGGGCTGTGTGTGCTCTTGCTCAGGAACAGCCTCGCTCCCACCCTGTGTCTCCCAGCCTTGAGCACTGGGCCCCTGGAGAGTAGCTTCGGCTGCATGGAGAGCCGCAGGGTGATTCTAGACCTGCCTGGCAGAGTGCACTGGACACAGCCACTGCCTCCCCACTGGCCCCAGACTGGACCTCACCCACCAGCTGGGGTTGGGGCCAATGCTGCCCTATGGGTGTGCTGCCGAGGTCTGGGGAGAGACTGTCAGGGACTTGGGTGCCGGAAGGGATTGAGCATCATCTTCAGGCCTGGCTTCTGCCTGCTGGTCCCAATCATCACAAAACCACTGGCCTGACTTCTGCAACCTGTTGGAGTCCCCGGGCTCGCAAGCCAGATTAGAGGAAATTTTATGTTTTCAAAACAGCTCCCTTTGATCTTCCTCTCCCTCCTTAAGTTTAACATTTCCTTTCAGAACCTAGGCTGGCTGGAAGAGAAAGAAAAGGAAGTGGTCAGTGCCCTGCGCTACTTTAAGACCATTGTGGACAAAATGGCTATCGATAAGAAGGTCTTGGAGATGCTCCCGGGGTCGGCCAGCAAGGTGCTAGAGGCCATCCTGCCCCTGGTGCAGACCGACCCACGCGCCCAGCAGAGGTGAGTCCTGGCCCGCCGGCTCCAGGAGACTTGCAGGCATTTGGCTTTGGGGCACACTGGGAAAGGGGATTTTCACATCCTCTGATCCTGCCCCACCATCCCCAGGCCCCCTGATGCAGGTCTCCACTGTCCTGGGGTGTAGCCATGACTTCGCAGCAGCTCATGGGCAGCAGTCGAGTTGACCTGGGCACATTTCTCCCAGCACCTCCTACCAGTCACCACGTGTAACTTAGTCACCCATGGTAGGCCTTCAGGTCCTGCCGAGGGAGTCCTGAGCTGCACAGGCGGTCAGCCAGGAGAGCCCAGGGACTCTGTTAGAGCATAAATAGTGACGTGCTGGAGAGACCCACAGGTCGGGGGAGCTCTGGCCCGAGGGAACTTCGGCTTGAGTCTTCACTGCTAGCGTGGGTTTTCTCCTGTGAAGTTGGTGAGCTGCTTGTCCCGCGCTGCTTGTCCGCTCTCCACAGCTCAGCAGCATGAGCGCAGTCTCAAGTGCGAGCCTGGCAGGAGCGTTTTCGGGGAGCTTCTTCAATCCTCAAGGTGCCTTAGTGCTCAGTTAGCCCCATAGGACTGAGCTTTGATGCGCGGCTTTCAGAACTCAGCAGCGAAGCCCCGTTTGCTTCCTGGAGATGGAGTATCTTTATTCCCATGAAACCGGCCATCAGGCTCTTCCGCTGCAGTTCTGAGCCTGGATGTGCGGGTGTTTGGCTGGAAGCACCTGGCACAAGCGAGTGTGGTGTGTTGTTCTGTGAGCGCAGGGAGGGTGAGGACGGCTGTTGGCAGTGCTCCTCCCCACAGGCAGAGACATGGCCCCCACCATGCAGCACAGTGCTAGCAGCAGGCACACTGACAGCGCACTGCCTCCCCAGGCTGACTTGCCTTGCTTTCAGGGACTCAGGAGCTCACTGTCCCTCCTGCCAGTGGCTCCTGTGGGGCCCTGGGGTGCAGTGAAGCCAAGGAGCCCTGGAACACCTGAGAAGGGGCTCCTCCTCACCTGATGTGAGTTTCCGTCTCTTGCTGTAAATGGCCTTGTTTTTAGAACTGCTTTTAACTGCACCTTCCAGTGTTAGATACTGTTTTGTTGCTGAGACAAAATACCCAACACTCACAGCTAAAGGGACAGAGTTACTTTACTTAGCTCACAGCTCACAGAAATCTGAGCCCAGAGTTGGCGGGCTCCATGGAGGGTGGCATGGCAGAGGGGCACCATAGAGGAGAAGCAGTCCCTAGGGGGCAGAGGGCAGCAAAGCGATGAAGAAGCAGAGTACCAGCGGCCCAAAGTGGCCGTCCTCATCCCTCCTGGGCTGCACAGGCTCCTCACCCTTAGTGCAGGTAGCACCCACACCAGTGTGTGGTAACTGAATCTTGGAGTCCATTGTGGTTCCCTCCAGCCTCAGGCCACATCCTGGATCCCAACAGTGTACCTCTGGGATCCAACCACCCCACCTGGGGCCACTTGAGGGCACATCTAGACACAGCCAGAGCAGCTCCTTTTCTAAAACTGTATCTTTGACTCCTTAATACCTGCCCCCTTTTTTTCTTCCTGGAAGTGAAAAGGAAGTAGCACACATTTTCTTTTTTTAAATTTTCTTGTTATAATTCATCAAATTATAAAATAAAAAATAGAAAAATAGGGGCCTGGCAGGATGGTTCAGTGGTCTAAAGCACCTGCTTAGGAAAGCTTGGGCAGCTGCAGGGACCACAGTTCAATCCCCAACACCATATGCTGCACCAGCCCTGCCCTCAGGGCAGGCTGAGCCGCCATAAAAATAAATGAACAAACAAACAAAAGTTCTGAAACAAGAATAAAATAAAATAAAATAATTGTTAAAAAAGAAAAATAACCAGGCATGTTGGTGCACACCTGTAATCCCAGCATTTGGGAGGCTGAGGCAAGAAGATCGATGTGAGTTTGAGACCAGCCAGGGCTACAAAAGTGAGCTCAAGGCCAGCCTGAACTGCACAGCGAGACCCTGTCTCAAAAAGAGAAAAAGAAAGAAAGAAAGCCCTTTCCAGAACATCTAAGGAAAGTTATCCTTAGTTATTACAAAATATGTGGAAAATGTAAACATTCTGTGCTTTGGCTGCTGTCTCCTGTCCCTGAAGCATCCCAAGATACTCGGGCTTGTGCTTGGTGTCCTGGCCTCACGTAGCGGCAGCGGGCACATCTCCCCTGTGTGTGCACACAAGCCCTCGGCCCACCCCCAGCCCCGCCACCTCTCCAGTCACCTCGCCCCCATTCACAGCTCCCTTCATGAGCATGTTCCTTGCCAGCAACTCCGAGCTGGTGGGGGTGGGCCGATATCTAGGTAAACACAGCTGTCTCTGTCCCAAGTGTGGGGCTGTGCTTTAGGGACCTACCCATTAGGAGGCGGTGCAAGGACAGAGAACATGTGTCAGCAAAGCCCAAGGTTTGAGTCCCAGCGCCTTTAAAGAAACAACAGATAAACCAACCGGCTCCTTACGACCCTCATAAGTAGCTTGAGTCTGATTCGTGCCTAGGAGTGGTGAACTGAGTGGTGACCGGTCGGTGGTGAACAGCTGGAGCAGGGGAGCTGGCACCACCTAGGCTTGGCCTCGGTCTTACGCAAGAGCTTGCGCAAGGGTGGGAAGAGCTTTTGATAGGATTTCTGTATTTTGGGGAGATAAAACTTGAAAGGATTATTTATTCAAAGAAAGTGTGGTGGAGCTGGGGAGAGCTCCATGGCACAAGTGCCTGCCTGGCCAGGGCAAGGTCGTGAGTCCAAACCCTGGTCCCACAAAAAAAAAAAAAAAAAAAGCAAATGTGGAGCCGGGCATGATGGTACACACCTGCTATCCCAGCAACTCAGGAGACTGAGGCAAGAATGTCATAAGTTTGAGCCCAGCCTGGGCAACTTAGAAACTTTGTCTCAAGATAAAAATACTTGAGGCATAGCACTGTGGTGGAGCCCTACTAGCTTCGATTCCCTATAACACCCCAAAAAGGAAGCAGATCTGCTTGAAGGAAGTATTGGCTGGGTGTTAGTGCATGCCCATAATCCCTGCACTGAGGAGGCTGAGAGTTCAAGGCTAGCCTGTGCTACACAGGAAAACCTGTCTGAAAAAGAAAAACATATCAATAGATTAGCCCCCCAGAAAACTGGTTCTGTGTCGCGTGCTCTTAAAGTGCTGTCGTGCTTTAGATTCATTTTTAATGTTCTCCATACGCTCTTCTCTTGTCTCTAGCTCAGCCCTGTCATCCTGCTACAGCAGAGTATACCAGAGTCTCGCCAACCTCATCCGGTGGTCAGACCAGGTGATGCTGGAAGGTGTGAACTCAGAGGACAAGGACATGGTGACGACCGTGAAGGGCGTCATCAAGGCTGTGCTGGATGGAGTGAAGGTGCGGGTGCAGGGGCTGCAGGCACTGCCTGCCTACTGACGTGAGCATGCTCTGTCCCACAGCGATGTCGTCCCCCAGCCCTGGATCGCTGGTGCAGAGCATTCAGCACTGGGATGACTGGTGCTTGCCACCAGGCCTGGCTTGAGGGCTGTTCTTGCATCAGCAATTAGCAGAACTCCCCGTGGATCATCTGCTTCTATCCATCTCTAGAGACTTACAGGGGCTGGGTAGGAGAGTAAAAATTCGCCCATATCTGTGTGATACCCCACTGTAGGGCTCACCTCATAGGGAAGACCTAGACCCACAGTTGGGGGAGAGGCTGAGGACTCGGGGCCAGACCCTCACTAAGAAAATGAGTCTCAGTGGATGAGTAGGAAGAGAATGAGCAGGGGCACAGGGTGCAGCACATGGCAGAGAGACCAGCGTGGGGCTCGGCTGCCCAGGATCCCCACCCCACATACAGCCTGTGGCCCTTTGCATCTCCCCTAGCTGTGTGGTACCTTGCTGAACCCACCATACCCAAGTGTAGTGACAGTGCAGCCCCCGTGGTGCAGCAGGAAAGATTGAGCTGTATGATCGATGCCCGTCATTCCAGATGGCAGTGCATGGTGTGTGCGGTATGAGCTCAACCCAGATGGGACTGTCTCCTCTTCTCTCTAGACCCAGCAACCTGAACTTATAGCTGAGGTTCTCAGTCTAGGTCAGGAGAGCTTCCTGCCCACTCTTCCAGGCGATGGGGTTCCCTTGGTGCCACAGTGCCCAGGAGGGAGCCTAGAGACCAGAGCAAGGGCCCTAAAGGGCTTAAGTCTCAGAGGCAGGGCTGGGCAGGCATGGCTTGTCGTGGCCCGGCGCTCCTAAAGGGACCCTGCAGGGAGAGGCTGCTGTGGCTGCTCCCAGCAAGTGACAGGGTTGTCCACTCTCTTGAGCAGTGGGTCCAAAGGGTGTGGCCCAAGGGACCTGACAGTGCCCTTGGCATCTGGAGCATGGTCACTCACATCACTCCACTGGGTCCTTACAACAGCTCCTCGTGGTCACAGGGCAGGGTGTATTGCGGTCCGGGTCATACTTCCTCAGCAGAGCCCTGTGCTTTCGCCCTTGCTGTTCCTGGCTAGCCTTCTGGAAATACTGTTCTCAAAGCTTTTTATAGGCACACTGTTTAGGTTTCCTTCTCCCAAGCTGATTCTGGTGAGATGTTCAAAACAAGCTCAGACAGATGAAAGAGAAAGACCAAGTCTCACAAGCGTTGCAAAATTTCTAGGTAGATACATCGTGGAATCTGTAGCACTGTGGTGTCAGGTGAAGGACAACTGAAAGAAAAATGTCTTTCTTAGGCAGTGACCTGGGTAAAAAGAGTGTTACAGAACTTGACCTTACTTACCAGTGTCTCAGAGCAAGTAACTTTTCCATAATTTTTTTTTTTTTTTTTTTCTTGTTTCAGAACCTTTGTTTGTTTATTCACTCATTTTTTTTTTGATGGCCGGCTCAGCCCGCCCCGAGGGCAGGGCTGGCGCAGCATGTGGTACCGGGGATCGAACCGCGGTCCCTGAAGCCGCCCAAGCTTTCCCAACAAGCAGGCGCTTTAGACCACTGAGCCATCCCGCCGGGCCCCCATAATTGTTTTAAAAGTATTTTCTTTTTTTTTTTGTGGGATCGGGGTTCAAACTCATGACCTTGCACTTGCCCAGCAGGCACTGGTGCCTCAGAGCTATCTCCCCAGCCCCTTAAAAGTATTTTCTGTTTGTTTGTTTTAAAAGTATTTTAAGTAAAAGAAAGATCCTCAAAGTGAGGGGCTCTGTAAGCTCAGCTATTTGTTTGTTTGAGCAGCGCTTTAACAAGAACATCTGTGCAGCAGCACTGCAGATAGTGCTGAACAAAGCTAGCCCAGGCCCTGGCCACCTGGAAGGACTGAGGTCCACCAACAGCAGCTCACAGCTGTGGCGGGAAGCAGCAAGGGAGGGTGGCATGTGGCATCGGCGTGCACAGGGGGCTAGGCCATGCCAGAGTGACCAAAGCCTTTCCCCCAGGGAGAAGTGGGCCAGTGCTTGAGGACCGGCCAAGCCTGGCCCTGTTACCAGAAGCTTTTCTAGCCAGAGTCAATCAATTGCACTCACCACCGATGTCCTAGGAATGACAACCCTGTTTACTGGGTGCTTTTTGCACACTACCCCCATTAATAATTATAATATACCAGGTGGGCAAGTTACCCTTTCACTTGTGGGAAGCCCGAGGGCAGCTGAGCAGTAGTTGGTGGCAAGGCTGTGACTGGTTGCAGTCCACTGGACTTGGGCATGGCAGAGCCCAGGACTATGTCCCAGTCCACCAGGCCAGGGATGCCTGCTGTGCTGCCCCAGAGTAAGAGGAGCTTCTTTGTGTCAGGCACAGCAGTACCTGTGGACAAAGGGGACCCTGGCAGCAGCTTCAGGCTCATCACTTGCTAGGGAGATGGGGACAGTGCATGAAAAAATGTTTCAAAACCAGGTTACTTTTGTCCCTGCATGAGCGATGCCATTTACCATTTCAGCCCCTTCATGAATGCCACTTGTTAGCTGAGTGACACTGGCCAGTTCACTTCTCTAAGCTCAGGTAGGTTTTGAAACACTGCCCTCTATGCCTGAGGCTGACTGAGACAGTCACAGAGTGTGTGACTAGTATGGGCACTGTTGCCATGGAAATGTTAGGTTCTAGACCGGCTTGCTCCACCAGCCCCAACGGTGACCCCAACTCAGGGTCACCTGACCAGTTTCACACCTTCCTGACTCTGCCCAAGGCATTTCCTCAGATGCTTCACTCTGCACCTGCTCCACTCTCTTAAGCCTGTAGGGGGCCAAGCCAGGCACATACCCAGCTTCCTGACGTAGTGATCAAGGCCTTAAGCCCCTGTCTACAGAGAGCCACCTCAGAATCTGCCATTCAGCCGTCAAGCCAGAAGTGGACTGCATACCTGGAGAGTTTGCAAAGGAATGTCTTCTCTCACTGGGGTCAGCTCTGCCTGCTAGAAAACCCAAAACTGTAGTAGTCTTTTTATTTATTTTTTCCAGAATTTTATTTTATTTTATTTTATTTTACTTTTTCTTGTTTCAGAACTTGTGTTTGTTTGTTTATTTATTTTTATGGCTGGCTCAGCCTGCCCTGAGCACAGGGCTGGCGCAGCATGTGGTGCTGGAGATCGAACCACGGTCCCTGCAGCCGCCTAAGCTTTCCTAAGCAGGCACTTTAGACCACTGAGCCATCCTGCCAGGCCCTGTAGTAGTCTTTTAAAGATGTAACTTTGGGCCAAATGTACCAGTGCATATCCTTAGTCCCTGCTACTTGGTAGGCTGAGGCAGGACAATACCAAGTTGAAAGCCAGCCTGGGCAATTATAAAATATAATTTTATATTTATGTTATAAAATAAAACAAGGAAAATCAGGCTGGAGGTATAGCTCAGCACTTCCTGTACTCAATGTCCAGTACCTCTAAATCACCGGTTCTCAACCCATGGGTTGCGACCCTGGTAGGGGTCAAACGACCAAAACATAGGGGTCACCTAAAGCCATCGGAAAATACATATTTAAACCCATGCTATGCCATGGTGAAATGTTATTTATTGGGATTAGTAATAAATATTTCTCAACATATAATTAAATACTGTTTTTGTGATTAATCACTATGTTTAAATTATGTTTGATTTGTAGCAATGAGAATACATAATGCATATCAGGTATTTACATTCTGAGTCATAACTGTAGCAAAATTACAGTTTGGAAGTAGCCACCAAAATTATTTTTTGGTTTGGGGTCACCGCAACATGAGGAACTGTATTGCAGGGTCACGGCATTAGAAAGGTTAAGAACTGCTGCTCTAAATGAACTTTTCCACTTGCATAAAAATACAGAGATGAATAGTAGAAGGCTACTCTGACATTTCCAGTGGTTGGGGATATATGTGGATTCCATCTGCTTCACTGCTAGCCCTCATTGCTATATCCCAGCTGGCAAGGACAACGGGAATTGGAAGTTGGGCCTCTTCTCTAAGGAGGCCTTCTAGAGGGTCTTGCAAATTTTTGACTTCCATGTCATTGGCCAGAGCCTCATCACAGAGCCAGCAGAAGCTCACTGAGGAAGGCAGACACCACGGGTGTGAGCTCCACACGTCAGCATTGCAGTCATTCTCCCCTGCACTCCTTTCTGCCAACTGTAAAGTACTTTACTAGGACCAGTGCCACACATTTAGAGGAAGGAGAATGACGTATAGGAGAGCAAGGAGCACACACAAGAACTGCGGCCACCAGCCTTCTCCGCTGGGCATGGCAGTGTCCTGTCCTTCCGACCCCAAGGCCCCTGCCTGCCCCCGCACCAGCACAACACCAGCTCTGAAAGGGCTGGCTGGGGAGCAGCGTGGGCCTTGCGGGCCTCACCATTAATGCAGTGTACTCTTTTTTTCTTTCTTTCTTTTTTTACGGTACCGGGGATTGAACTCAGGACCCTGTGCTTGGCCAGGGAAGCATTTATTCTACTGAGCTAACTCCTCGGCCCTTTCTTACTATTTTTGAATGAACTTTTCTTGCCCTAAGGGTCTGGATTTGGCCTATAAGAATCATTGCTCCTAGAAGGGAGTGGTGCCATATGCTTATATTCCCAGCACTCAAAAGGCTGAGGCAGGAGGATGGCTCTCAGTTTAAGGCCAGCCTGGATCACAGAGCAAGACTCTCACAAAAAAAAAAAAAAAAAAAAAAAAAATCATTGCTTCTGAAAATCAGACCACCTGGTTTTGGCTGAAGAAAAGCATTTGTGTGGTGCCACTTAGCGTGTTTCTGTGGCATGTGAGTCTGGAGTGATCCGGCCTTTCATGTGTGGAAGAGTGCTGCCTCAGTGAGGGTGGGCCTCACCAGAGGGTGTCCTTATGGTGGGGACACTGGTAGCCACAGGGCACAGCAGTGCTGTTCACACCCTCCAGCCCCTCCAGGATCATGAGGTGGTAACAGGTTGGACAGGAGGTTTCCTCCACCAGCTTTATGTAAAGACGCCTTCGTTTGCACTCCAGTTTTTGAAGTTCTGTATGTCTTGTGCCACAGTTGGTTTGTGGCCTTGTTCTAAAGAGGAATTCTAGTGTACCCCATACATGTCTGACCAGCACAGTCATGATGGGCAGTGATGCCCCTGCCCATGGGCGCTGAAGCATCCCACATCATTTCCAGCGCTCGCCTGACTGCCCATGCCTCGGTGCCTTTCTGCTGAGGGCTGCAAGGGTGTTCCACACTCAGCTTGTCTCACAGAGGTGTTTGCGTGTAGGGAGAAGTGATAACTTGATAGTGCTTTCGTTGAGATCGAATTCCCATACCACACGGTTAACCCATTTAAAGTGTGCAGCTGAGTGATTTTTAGCATTTTGGAGTTGTTGGACAATTATAGGACACAGTGGTCTCAGAATAAATAGCATCACCAGCCACCATCAATGCAAGCACTAAAAACTGGTTAGACACCGAGCACTGTGCCACGCACCCATAATCCCAGCACTCAGTCGGATGAGGCAGGGGGTCACAGTGAGCTCCAGGCCAGCAGAACTAGAGAAGAGTCTCATCTCAAATAACAATGGCGAAGTGGTGATGATGGTGGTGGTGGCGGTGGCGGTGATGGTGGCGGTGGTGGCGGTGGCGGTGGTGGCGGTGGTGGCGGTGGTGGCGGTGATGGTGATAAAAATTGGTAAGAGATTTGTGTTATGCAATTGTACTGATAAAACCCCCACTCTAGTTATGCTGTAGGGATGTGTGGCCATCTCACAGTCGCGTAAAGTTCTTCCTTGTGTGGTGTGTGGTTAGGTTCAGGGGTTTTTAAGCATTCTGCTGCTTGAAAATGGACAGTGTGGAAGAGGAGGAAAAGGAACACGCACAGCAGAAAGGTTTCCTGTAAGACCTGGGCCCAATACACTCTTGTAAGTAAAAATGATACTCGTTTCTGTTTTGTGCGTTTAGGATTCTGAGGTTTGTGTTATTGCTTCGGTTTTTAAGCTACTAACACGGCTTGCAGTGAGGCCTCATTCCTGCGATAGCTTCTTCCCGCTGTGCCCCTGCCTCCGTGACAAGGTTCTGCTTCAGAAGTGTGTGTGCTCTGAAGAAAACACACAGGACGCACGAGGGTGTCCTGGATAGCCTCACTTGGGCTTTGTTTCCAAAACAGCACTCCAGGGAACCACCTCCCAGGGGTGTGTCTGCCCATGGTGTTACCATAGCATCTTTCTCTACTGGGTGACAGATTCTTGGCGTGACTCCGTGGCTCTGCTCGTAATGGCCACATGGCAGCCCCTCGTCAGGGCCCCTGAGGAATGACCTACTCCACACCTGTTATGCTGGCCTGGGTTGTGGCTGGGCTGGCCTCGCCCCGTGGTGACTGTCCTTGCTGCTTCCACGAGTCTGACGTTCTCCTAGGGCAGGGTGGAGACATGGGCATCGCGACTGCTTGCTTAGTTTCTTTTCTAGGGATTGAGATGGTTTGTTGTTTGGAGTTGTTTTGTTTTGGCTTTTACTTTTTTTTTTTTTTTTTTTAAGACAAGATCTCACTGTGTAGCCCAGGCTGACCACAAATTCATGGCAGTCCTCCTGCCTCAGCTTCCCCAGTGCTGGGATTATAGGCTGGTGTATGTTTGTGATAGATAATAATTACAGCTGTCTCAGTACAAATCCGTTTCTGTATGTCTTCATCATTTTTATTCTCCTTCCTCTCCCGGCCCACCCCCTCCTTCTAAATCCCCTTCCTATCCACATATAGTCTACCTTCCTATTTCCTGTCAGCCCATTTTTATTTTACTCTTTAGATTACTTGTATTTAGGGTTTCTTTCATTCATTTATTTATTTATTTATTTATTTTTCTTGTTTCAGAACTTTTGTTTGTTTGTTTATTTATTTTTATGGCCAGCTCAGCCTGCCCTGAGGGCAGGGCTGGTGCAGCATGTGGTACCAGGGATCGAACCTAGGTCCCTGCAGCCGCCTAAGCTTTCCTAAGCAGGCGCTTTAGACCACTGAGCCATCCTGCCAGGCCCCATGTATTTAGGGTTTCTCACCTAAGAAAAAGCATATGAGCCGGGCGTGGTGGCTCATGCCTGTAATCCCAGCACTCGGGAGGCTGAGGCAGGAGGATCAGTGCGAGTTCGAGCCCAGCTTGGGCTACAAAAGTGAGCTCAAGGCTAGCCTGAACTGCATAGCGAGACCCTGTCTCAAAAAGACAAAAAAAAAAAAAAAAAAAAAAAGCATATATTAACCTTCTCTGTTGGCCTTCGCTTAGTGCTGTGGGCTCGAGGCATGGCCACTTTCCAGCAGGCTCTTCAGATTCCTCCCTTCTGGCTGAGTAGTTCTGCACTGCATAGTTACCACATTTCTTTAGCCGTTTGTGTCAGTGGGCATATAGGCCATTCCCATGACTTGGCTAGTATAGGTATGCGGCAACAAACATGGGATACAGAAGTCTCTATGATACAGTGACTTTGACTCTTTTGAGAAGATAGCAGTTTTTCCCCTTTCCTCAGAGACAGGATCTCACTATGTCATTCTGGCGGGGTTTGTTTTGTTTTGTTTTGTTTTGTTTTGTTTTGTGGCTGGCCTAGCCCACCCTGGGGGTGGGTGGCTGGCATGGCATGTGGTACTGGGGATCGAACCACAGTCCCTGTATACTTGCCTAAGCAGGCACTTTACACCATTGAGCTATCTCTCCAGCCCCACAGTTTTGGCTTTGAACTGAACTGTGTAGCTCAGGTTGGCCTCGACTTCATGCGTTCCTCCTGCCTCAGCTTCCCTAGTGCTAGGATCATAGGTGTTAATGGTTAATGTCTAGCTGTCCCCGCAAAGCCTCATGCAATCATGAAACGGGGACTTCTAGAATTTGAGACCTGATTCATGATCCACTGAGATTATGTGTTTTAGTACTGATGGGATTATGGGTCTGAGTACTGCTGGAATTACTTGACTCATGATCCAGTGAGATTATGTGTTTTAGTGCTGATGGGGTTATCAGTCTGAGTGGCTGGGATTGTGGGTGTGGCCTAAGGCGGATAGGCTGAGGCAGAGAGCCTGAATGTAATATAAAGAGACAGAGACAGACTCAGGCTGCTGCTCTCTGCTCCCCCGGTTGTTCCGTTGCCTCTGTCGCCATTGTTGCTGTTCCGCCACCATGAACTGCTGCTGTCTGCCATGTGCCCCTCAGCCTTGGATCCAGCCAAGTATGGACTGAAACCTCCAGTAACTGTGAGCTAAATAAACCTTTACTTCCTTTATTTTGGGTGTTGGGTATTTGTCCCAGCAGCAAGAGAAGAGTCACTAAGACAGCAGGCTTCCACCACTAAGCCCAGCCAAAGAGATCCTGTTCTGTGTAGCCTTTAGTGTTGTTTTGATTTGCAGTTCTCCGGTGATCATGGTATTGAGTACCTTCTCTTGTACTTGTTGGCCACTTACATTTCTTTTGAGAAATATATTTCAATGCTGAGGTTTTTTTATTGGGTCTGAAAGTTTCTATCATTACCGTCAAAGCTAAAAATCTTGTAAGATCATGACTATTAATGGTGTTCACATTTATGAGGGTTTTTTTTTTTTTTTTTTGCGGGGCTGGGGTTTGAACTCACAACCTTGCATTTGCCAGGCAGGCACTTGTGCCACGGAGCTACTATCTCCCTGGCCCCAATGAGGGAATTTTTATTGTGCTTATTTTGTGGTGCTGAACCCACAGCCTTCATATTGGGCTGATCCTAGTCTATTTGAGTGTGTGTGCGTGCGTGTGTGTGTGTTTTAATTTTTGAGACAAAGTCTTGCTAAATTGCCCAGGGCGGGCTCAAATTTGAGCTCTCCATGTCTAAGTATCTCAGAAGGCTGGGATTATGAGCACATACCAACACACCCAGCTCTGAAGATGTCCCTTGGTGTTTCTTTGTTATCTCCAAAAGACTCTTTGCTCTGAGAATGGCGTTAACTGTGCCTTGCCTGGCCCTATGTCACAGTTCTTGTGGATGGCATTGGTTTCTAGTAGCTTGCAGACCTTGATTTAGGGAGCCATTACTGTGTTTCCTACTTGTGTCCGTTGCGGCTTCTCTGTAACTCAGAAGTAAGGCTCCCCCTGAAAGCCTGAAGCCCCTCGCCTCACACCAGCCCTGGCATATCTTCTTCCCACTGAGCATGAGGACTGCCTCACCCTGGCTGTGCTCCCCAGCCACATAGGAGCAAGGCACCCTTCTAGAGCTGAGCGAAAGACAGAAGCAGCGCTGCAGAGACAGGAAGCGCATCGAGGCCCAGTGAGGCCTTGGCTGCAGCGTGGCGCCCTCCCGGTCGGCTCTAGAGAACTGAAAGCGCAGGTCGCCCCTGCCCCACAGTTGGGAAGCTCTTTCCACTGGAGCTCAGTGCATGCGCTGACCTTGGTTGTTTCAGGCTAGGGCCCTGCCCTTTTTCTTCCAAGAGGAAGTACGCGCCTTGATGCCTTTGAAACTTCTTGACTTGCCGCAAAGGTACTTTTCGAGATCAGGGGACTTCCTAAAAGTTGTGCACATTACCTAAGACAAATAACCCTTGGTGTGGGCTGTGTGGAAACGTGTAGGAACAAATGTGAGGCTCAGGCTGGAGGACAGGCAGGCTACTGGCCTCCTGGGGATAGCTTGGGATGTTACTGCTTCTCTCTCATTGGGTGCAGGAGCTAGTCAGGCTGACCATCGAGAAGCAGGGCCGGCCGTCTCCAACAAGTCCAGTGAAGCCCGGTTCCCCAGCCAGCAAACCTGACAGGTGAGTGTAACCAGGTTCTTGCAGCAAGGCGGGTGAGGGATGTGAAGGGGCTGTGGGTCTCAAGAGGGGGCCAGCTCCCCATCTCAGTCAGAAATCTGGGTAAGTTCCTGCTGCCGTACGGTGTGTGGAACCTACGTCAGTGTGAGGTGCTTCCTCGCCCCGAGTGTCATATCCCGTGGGACTGTTTCTGAAGATGGCCTCTTAAGTATCCTGGAATCACCTACAGCCAGCTGGCCCTTCCTGAGCAAGTCTGTGTTGTTTAGAACAGCCGAGGGCTCTGATTTTGGGGACTTGACGCAAGGGCCCTTTGGGATTTTAATAGCAACTTCACCAAAAGAGGAAGGCGAGGGCACAGTAGGCACTTTAAAGCCGCAGGACCCCAGCCTAGAGCACTAGCTTAGAGTCTGTCCTGATGGAGCCCAGGGCTCAGAGTGGGGGCCCCAGCCAAGACATATGAGCTTCATCGGGGACAGGACCCTCATGCCCTCACCCCCTCGGAACTCCTGTGACCCCACGTCCCTTTCATCTCTCTAGCCAGCCCGAGCTCCCCCTAACTGACCGAGAGATGGAGATTCTGAACAAGACGACTGGGGTGTCGCCAGTGGTCGAGCTGCTCCCAGATGCTGCAGATGAGGAGGTTGCACCCCCCAAGCCCCCTCTGCCTGGCATCCGGGTGGTGGATAACAGGTAACTGTTTCTCTAGCACCTGCTCTGCTTGAGAGACAGTGTGGGGGTGCCCGCAGAAGAGTTGGTGCTCGACGCTCATTCCTCAGACATGCCGAGGCTCAGCCCCCCGGGGCCTTCTCATGCCTTCCAGTGCTCCTTAGTCGCTTGCATTTTGGCCCCTGCCGAGGGAGCAAGAAAGGACTGCTCTAGGGTTTGTTCTTGCTGTATTTATAGATTTTACTTTGGTGGGAAGGGGCAGGTTGGAGCTGAGGTATGAAAATCAGGTGAGGAGAGCCTGGTAATGAAGGGGTCCCCCCCGTGTCCGGTACCCTAAAGGGTCCTTGTTAGTGCTGTCTGGTTTGCCTGAATGTTTTGCTCTCTTCCAGTCCACCAGCACTGCCACCCAAGAAAAGACAGTCAGCGCCATCCCCAACCCGCGTGGCCGTGGTGGCCCCCATGAGTCGAGCCACCAGTGGCTCTAGCTTGCCTGTTGGAATTAACCGGCAGGTAAGGCAGCCCTAGTCCCAGGTGGGGGCGAGTAAGGATGGCAGGGACAGAGTTCGCAGGTGGTCACCTTCTCTCCAGGGAGGGGTGGACATCTCCATGCCTGGAACCACAGGACCCTCTTGAGGACATCACTGGCCCGGCCTCCCCCAGTGCTGTTCTGTCTGTGCACGGTGTTCAGTGCCAGCATCAGTGGTGGCTCTGAACATGGCGTCTCCCCCCAGGTCAGAGTCCTGATGGTCTCCGCCTGAGTGTCCTTCAGCTCGTTTCCTTTCTCTTCCAAGGACTTTGATGTAGACTGTTACACGCAGAGGCGACTCTCGGGCGGCAGCCACTCCTATGGCGGGGAGTCGCCCCGCCTGTCCCCCTGCAGCAGCATGGGCAAGCTCAGCAAGTCTGATGAGCAGCTCTCCTCTCTGGACAGGGACAGTGGGCAGTGCTCCCGGAATACAAGCTGTGAAACACTAGGTGAGCGCAGCAGCTCCCTGGGGCCGGGAGACGCCGGGCTGGGGACAGGGTCTCCACGGGACAGAGATGCAGCAGGGCAGAAGTCCGCCTCGCTGTGTCCCTGGGGCCTTGCGGCTAACGGCAGCTGTACCCTGCTGCAGATCACTATGACCCCGACTACGAATTCCTGCAGCAAGACCTCTCCAACGCAGACCAGATACCTCAGCAGGTGGCCTGTAACCTCAGCCCATTGCCAGAGTCCTTGGAGTCTGGGTCTCCGTTTCTTGGCCATCCTTTCCAGCTGCCGCTTGGCAGCTGTCCACAGCCCGAGGGCCCCTCAGCCGCAGGGCTGCAGATGGATACCCCACCCGCCCTGCCCGAGAAGAAACGCAGGAGCGCGGCCTCGCAGACCACGGACAGCTCCAGCTGCAGGGCGTCCTATGAGCGGCACCCCTCACAGTATGACAACATCTCCGAAGACGACCTGCAGAGCTCCACGCCTGCCCCATCCATCCCCTACTCGCCCATTGCTGCTCTCCTGCCCTTCCAGCAAGGCGGCTCCTCGGCACCCATGGAGTTTGTGGGTGATTTCACCGCTCCCGAATCAGCAGGTGACCCCGAGAAGCCACCACCCCTGCCAGAAAAGAAGAATAAACACAGTAAGCGCACATGGAGCCCTGGGCCAGGGGGGACTTGCCCGCTGAGCGTGGTAGTGCCATGTCCAGTTAGCTTGTAACCCAGGTAGACAGTGCTGCACAAGGTCCTGGATGCTGCCCACATGGCCCTGCAGGGAGCCCAGTGTCGCCATCCCAGGTGGCTGTCACTCCTGGTGGTCGTTCCCTAAAGCCAGATAAGCCAGCCTCTCCCCAGGCTTCTGTAAGACCCCAGGCCTGGCCCACACAGCCCAAGTGCTTCTTCTCTTTAGACGGCAGTCAGCTGACCCTGAATGCACAGTGACAAAGGAGAAGGGTGTCACCGCACACAGGACAGTATTATGCAACATCTGTGCAGAGGGAGGTGGATATAAGCAGAACTGGCCTGGCTTAGTGGCTTTCCACTAAACTAAATAGGTTCCCAAGAGTCCCTGTTTAGAGACATGCTGGATGCATGCCAGGTGTGTGCTGCTCCTCAGGCAGTACAGGCCAGAGATGGGCAGCACACTCACAGAATGCCCAGAGGCCGGCGTGATGTTTCAGTGCGTGATGTATACCCAGGCCCAGGGGGGAACAGAGGCCTGAGATGGATGGTTTAGTATTTTCTGACTGTGAATTTTCAACAGAATCAATGAGCAAAGTTTTGGGGGATTCTGCTTCCTCCAGGCTCTCCCCACCCCGGTCCCCCTGTAGGCATCTCAGATCCTGTGTTTTTGCTTTCCCCCAGCCCTGGCACCAGTGGCTTTCCCTGGTATGTGTAACCACATTGGCCCACAGCCCTGGGCCCAGAAGAGCACAGCTGCAGACGAGGTAGACCAGAGGTCTCCAGGGAGGGCGACCCAACTTGATCAGACTCACGGGATGGTCTTGAGGACAGAGGGCAAGGGAAGGTGGTAGCTGCCAAGGCGGCACCATGTCCCTGGTTCCTTGGCCTGATGATGTCCCACCCATCTGTCACACACACTGCTGCCAGAACCGAGTACTGGCGGTGGATGAAAGGAGCTCACTGGGAGTCGAGCGGCTCCTTCTGGGCCCACCTGCTGCCCCATCCAGCGTTTGAGGGGCTCAGAAGCGATGTCCTGCCCCTGTGCCATCTCCCTCAGCCCCTGGCTGGGCCTTGCTAGCCTGGTTTCTGTTGTCTAGAAAGCCCAAGCTCTGGGTGTCAGAAGAGTTTTCCCACGGCGATCAGCTGTGCTGCTTCTGACATCTAAATCTCAGCTCCACCTGCCATGTGCTCATGCACTGTGACATGGCCAGTGGGGAAGCGCTAGCTCAGTGGTGGCTGGGCCAGCCCTGCTCCCTGCACACTGACTTAGGTCTTTTGTTTCCCAACCCAGAGGACATTTGCATCCTAGCTCCAGTTGTCACCTTAGCTCATCTGAGTCAGTCCATTGGTACAGACAGGTTCCTCAACAAGTATCCAGGGGCCAACAGCATCTTTCCCCATCATTGACCCTGCATGTGGATGGGGCCTATCCCCGCTGCAGATGCCAGGGGAGATGTGCAGAGGGTCAGGATGCCAGTGTGGGGGTGCTTTGCCATGGGCAGTCCCATGAGCATGAGCATGGGGATGGAAGGAAAGGCTTTGGCTCCAGGCCACCCCTCCCTGCTCTGTAAGGACACCAGCACCTGTGTACAGGGTCACCCATATCCACTGGTTCTGACAGCAACAGGGCTCAGATCTCAAACCCTGATACCAGGAAAGGAGAGCCACACCAGTGCCATGGAGCAGTGCCTGTGGGGCTAAACTGCTTTCTGACTCCTCATGTCTCTGGGCAAGGGAGGTCCCTCGGGTGGTGGCTGTCCTCCTGCGTGGGCAGGAGCCTGGCCTGCTGGGGCCACGTGAGACAAGCAGCTACACAAGAAGTAGAGCTTAGCATCAGAACACAGGATGACACAGGCTGGGCTTCCCACAAGGACAACTAGATGGGACCCTGGGCCCAGTGGCTGGCATTTCCTCTGCACCACAGCTGCACAGCAGGACTCACTCCAGGCTCCTCAGCTCCCGAGTCCCTGGGGACGCTGCTGGGGCTGTGCTTTTTCACAGTGGTGCAGCACTGCTGAGGCACAGCACTTCCTGGCAGGGCAAGGCAGTGGACCCTGCTGAGCCTGTTTTCTGAGGTCCCACCAAGCACCCCACCCACCACCCTCCTGCGTCTCCTGGCTCGTGCTCTGAGTGCAGGACTTCTGCACAATGACCCTTGACACCCCCAGTGTCACCTGCATGGTCTGCTGCCCCAAGAATCCCTCTGTGCTGCCTGGCCTCTCTGCCCTGCCAACTCCTGTGCCCCCTGTGCCCGCAGTGCTGGCCTACATGCAGCTGCTCGAGGATTACTCGGAACCACAGCCTTCCGTGTTCTACCAGACGCCGCAGAGTGAGCATATCTACCAGCAGAAAAATAAGATGCTCATGGAGGTATACGGCTTCAGCGACTCCTTCAGCGGGGGGGATTCCATGCAGGAGCTGGCCCCACCGCCCGCCCTGCCCCCCAAGCAGCGGCAGCTGGTAAGCAGCTCACCCCCCCTGCTGCCTGGTGCCGCAGGGTGCCCAGCACTCCTGGTCCTACCATACCTCTGAACCCGCCCTGGCAGACCCTTCCCCTTTCCTGAGAGGCGCCACACATCCCTGACAGGCTGTGCTGTAAACCTCTGCTTTCTGTGCTGATGGTCTCCTGTATTTTCCTTTCTTCCTTGGCTCTAGCATAGACCTTCTAGAAAGGAGAGACTCAGGCAGAGCACAGGGCCTGTCTGTGCACAGCATTTGAGGACTCCACTTCCGTAACAGCCTGACTATAGAGTGGCTTTCACCCCTCCCCTGGCCAGAGAAGGTCCCTGGAAAACAGAGCTGCTCTGTGCTGTGGCCCCATCCTCTGAAACACCTGCGTCAGGGTCCTGCTGGGGAGCAAGATGGGGACAGGCAGACAGTGGGGGTCTTTGGGAACAGCCTGTTGGTTCCTCCAGCCCTTTGCTCTTTGCTACCAGTCGCTGAACCTGGACCTGGGTCTCTGGTCCACCTATGCTGCCCAGGAAGGATGACACTTGCTCCACCCCATCTGGTGGCCTTCAGACCAGAGAAGGGCCTGCTGGTTCTGTGCTAGGCCATTTTTTATGTCCATTGCAAGGGCATGAAGCTGCTGCCTGTCCTCTCTGGAAAGCAGCTGCAAGCTCTAGGACCAACAGCTCTGGTGGTTCGTTGTAGCCACCCCAGGCTCAGCCCAGTTAGGGAGTTCTGAGCCATGCCATCTTCTTGGATTCTGGCCAACCAGAGTCTGGTCTCCCTTGAATCAGAAGGCTTAGGATCAACCCCGCCTCTCATGAGCCCGGTCTCAGGCTGTGTGCAAGTCTCGGCTCTTTACCTGCCCAGCGCAGGAAACTTCATGCAAGTCCAGGCTCCTCTGAGCTTACTCCCAGCGGTTCTTCTTGGAAACATAGGCCTGGCCTGAGACCACCCCCCGGCCAGAGCATTAGGTCAAAGCCCACTTGTGCAGAGCCAGGTGGCACTGGAGCTGCAGTGCACTCATGAGTGTCCCCAGACAGCGCACGAGGCACGTGCCCCATGGCTATTCTGAGGGAACTGCCACGCTGGCAGCACAGGGTGTGACTGGTAGCTCCTCAAGTCTCCAGGCTGGCACAGCCAGTGTGCTGAGAGCCCACCTTCTGACTCCGTCATGAGGAAGTGAAGCAGGGTCCGCTGTTGCTAGGCCACCTTTGGCAGGTGTCCCTGACCTCCAGCACACACAGTGTGTCCTCAGGATCAGGGAGCGGCCCCTGGCCAGGCTGTGTGTGCTGACCATTCTCCGCTTTCTCCTCCCTGCCTTCTCTCTCTCCCCTCTGCCCAGCAGGCCTCCTATGCTGCTTCTTCCTTCTCCTCTGTCTCCCACTGTGTCCAGCAAACTAAAGTGGCCTTCACCCCCGACGACGACAGTGCCACTCAGGGCCTCAGTGTGTCCGTGTCTAACTCCTTTCTCAGCCGGCACGGCAGCTTGCCTGTGCCCTCGGTGAGTCGCTCCCTGCCGTTCGCTCCAGACGGAGCTGCAGACTGCACGGGGTGGGCGGGAGGCATCAGGGAGGGCTTGTGGATGTTCTCAGGGAGCCAGGAGGAGAGCAGAGAGAGAAGCAATCAGGTCGGTGTCCAGTGCAGGGCTGTGTCAGCCCTCCGTGGGCCTGGGATCCATCTTCCGATGTCTCACACAGGAAGCCAGGCCCAGGATAGCTTGAGGCTGAGACCCATGTTGCTCAGCTTCTGCTGCGCAACAGCTGAGAGTTTGGGGGCTTAGAACAGCAGAATCCACCTGCTTGTTCATGTGTAGGTCACAGGCCAGGGGGACATGGTGCTAATCTGGCCCAGGCCTGGCCGATCTGGGCTGTCCATGCTGCCACCTCTGGGACCGTGGGTTTGTCTGTCGCCACCATCAGGCTGGCCTGAGCTTGTTCCCCGGCAGCTGGCAGGATTCCAAAGAACACAGACATGTGCCAGGTGCCCTGCAGCCTAAGCTTCTAGGTGACAGTATCCCTGAGTGAGGGCCCCCCCCCCGACCCACAGCAGGGTGCAGAGCACAGGCCTCCACAAGTGGATCCCAATCACTGTCCCTGCGTGAGGACAGAGCCGCCATTCTCACTGCAGTCCACGTCAGGCCAGAGCCAATGACCACTGTCCTGGCTCTGTGTTCCATGGAGCCCTGAGCAGCAGAGAAGGGACAGAGCCAGCCCCACCCCTTGCTATCACTCTGGCCACAGTGGCTTGCTCTTCCTTCCCAGACTCCATGTCTACCTTTGGATTGTGACGACTCACCCCAAGTACCCATGCACGTAGTGAGCTTACAGGAGGGAAGGGAAGGGACTTGGCTCTGGGCCATGTTGTGGTTCCATGGAGTGGGTGACCCCATCTGTCTCCACCGTCGACCCCCACCAGGACATGGGGAGCAGGTGGACGGGCAACCTGGTAGAGCTGTCCAAGGAGCCCAGCTGCCTTGCTTTTCCCTCAGACCCATTGTACCAGGGTTCCGGTCCTCGCCCAGGGCCAGGACAACTGGCTAGGGCGAAGACTATGGAGTGTGTCCTCCAAGGGCGCTCAGGTCTCTCTCAGGGCCCTGAGCTACCTGGCTTGCTAGAAAGGCTGAACGCCGCCTGGGCACCCAGCGTGGTCTCCTCCAGCTGTCACCTTCCACGTGTCACACAGCTTTTAGGTGGCCCTTGCTCTTGACTGCTTCTTGCTCCAACTGTGAGCAGAAGCAGGGCATCCCGAATTTCTGTGCATCCCCTTTGAGTGTGGGACCCACTAGAGGGCTGCAAGCAAACTGCACCGTACGCCACAGAATGAAGAAAAGCCAAGGGCATCTAGGCTTGGTTGGCGAAAGAGTGTGCTGGGTTTCTATCCCTGAGCCAGAGAATCTCCTGGCACCTTGTGTGCACAGCACCAGTGCTGGGGAGGCGCCAAAGGGCTGAGCAGCTGAGGAAGCTCTGCCTAGGCTGTAAGCCTCCGGAGCTCCCATCCTCTGAGGTACTGAGGCTCCAGAGATGCAGCTTGCCGGGGCACCTGCATTTTCTCTGGTTATATTCTTCCCTGAGCCCAGACATGGTTTTGAATGGCTACAGTGTCAACACCCCCAGATTCCTTAGTCTCCTTGTCCTGGTTCCCTAGCCCGTGTCCAGCCCAGCATGGAGTTCTGAGGGGCACCCCAGGAACACAGCTGGGTCCAGGCTGAAGACACCTGTCAGGTTCTTAGCAGTGACTCGCTTTCTTTCTCTCTTTTCTTTCTTCATTTCTTTCTTTCTAATGTATATGGCTTAGGGTCTTACTACACAGCTCAGACTCATAGTGGCCCTCTTGCTTTCAGCCTCACCAGCACTGGGATTACAGGTGTGCACCACCACACCTGGACTCACGGTTGCTGGCTCGGTGTGCCTGGAGGTAGGATCGTGTGGCGTGTGGTGCCTAGGATCAAACCACATCCCCTGTACTCGCCTGAGCAGGCACATAGTCTGCTGAGCTATCTCACCAGCCTGGCAGTGACTCATTCTCATACTGAAAGATTCTGGCCACGGAATACCTCCTGCCAGGGAATTTATAGAGCAGTTAACCTGCACCAGAGCTGGGTGTGATCGGCAGGCCCAGCATGCTGGGTGGCTGAGGCCTCGGGGTCCCCAGTCAGAGCCCAGCATGAACTCTTCAGCAAGTTCCTGTCAAACAGAAAATAAAATGGCTAGGATGGAACTCTGCCAGTGTTCCAGGGCACAGTGCCCTGCAGGATGAAGGCTCGTTGCTGCCAGGGAGACCAAAAGCAGACAACCCAGAGACTTCTGAGGCAAGGCCTGCAGGGGGCACAGCAACCAGTGCTCGCCCTGCTCCTTGGGACCCCGCCGTCCCTTTAGTCCACACACTAGGGAGGAACGGGGTGGTCGCTGCCCTCCCGTGAGGTCTTAGCTCCCAGTCTTCTGGGAGACAGACAAGCATCTGATAAAAGCAGCTTGACAGAAAGCTCAAGCTGGAGGCGGGAGATGGTGAGAAAAGGGGCCTGGGAGGCTGGCCTGTCTCCATTCCTTGGCCCGACTCAATGTGCCACGTGCCCTGCCGGTCCGCTTCCTGTCCCAGGTGCCCCATCACAGCACGTTGGGCTCCTGTGCTCCCTGGCTCCTGTGCCTCCCTCCACCAAGACTGTCTTAGGGCTGCCTTTCTGCTAGTAGATAGCAATGGCTGAGCTTACCTAGCAAGGCAGGGTGCTGGAAGCCACTGTCGACACCTCTTCTCCATCTTGGCTTCCAAATGATCCTACATAAGCAAACTGAGCAGACCCAGGTGTGAGTGAAGTGCCCAGGGGCCAGCATGTGTTGTTTTAAATTAGATTTTATTGATATATTTTAAATACACATAGCAATCACATTCATCATAGAGAATTTGTACCCATACATGATACAGTTTCATTTTTGTTTTTGTTTTTGTTTTGGTACCAGGAATTGAACTCAGGACCTTGCACTTGCAAGGCAGAAGCTGTGCTACTGAGCCATGGCCCCAGCCCTATAACTTTGTTTTCTTATCTTTCTTGCTCGGTGTTTCTTGGGGCTCCCTTGCTCCCAGGCCTTGTTTCTAGGGCCAGCCTGACTTTCTGGGCTTCCATGGCCAATCCTGGAATTGTCAGCATGGGGCCTTATGACAGAAGTCGGGTGTCTGCCTTCTGTCCCGCAGATGGTCCCCCGCCCACCCCACCCCCGAGTGAAGCACACATGCTAGTGGGGACTTCAGAGGTGGGCCGTTGGCTCCTTAAACTCCCCGCCCTGGGGGTTCCAAGCCCAGCAAGCCTAAAAGGCTGGCTCTGATTTTCAGGGCCTCTGGCCATTAGTCTATAGACTTCTCTCCATGCCAGACTCCAGGCTCCCCAAGATCAGAAATCAAGTCCCCAAGACGCAGCACAGGACAGGAAATGCATTCACACTTGCGCTGCTGTGAGTGGCTCCTGCTGCCCAGGCAGGAGGTGGAAGTGTCATTGTGTCACAGCAGCTAGCCATGTGTGAACCATGCTCGTGGCACACAGTCCGCAGGTCCTGCTGTGCTACCCAAGGCCACCAGTGTGCACCCACTCACTCCACAGCCAGGTGAGCACTATACCTACAGAGCTGGGACCTGCCGTGGTGTGGTCTTGTGAGGCCCTGCACTGGCTACGAGTCCGTGACCTGTGCCCCAGCTTCCTTCTTGCATAGAGTTCTCTTTCATACATGCCTGCCTGCTTGCTTTCTTTTTTTGGGGGAGGGACCGGGATTCAAGCTCACAACCTTGCACGTGCCAGGCAGGCACTTGTGCCATGGAGCTCTCCCCCTGACCCAGCCCCCCTGCCTGCTTTCTCCATCCTCTCCCTTCCTGGTGCCCCGCCTTCACGTTCTGCACGTTCTGCTCCCCGTCCCCTGTCCCCCATCCCCCACAGCGTGAACCCAGGCGTGCCGTCCAGCTCCCTTGTCTGCCCAGGGTTGGGTGACAGATGCCCGTTGCTTCTCCCCTCATTCACTCCAAGTCCTCAGACAGGGTCTGAGCCTTAGACAGCTATGGCCGCGGTGCTTCCTGGGGCTGGGCTGCATGGTGCTGCCACACGGCTAAGCCAGCTGGAGAATCTTTTAATGTATTTAGTACAGGGTCTCACTACAGATCAGACTTGTGATCCTTGCTGTTTTTCACCATCTCAGCGTGCCCTGGTGGTGAGGCCAGTATGGCAGATCGAACCCTTGGCCCCTGCACCTGCCTAAGCAGTTGCTCCAATCCACTGAGCTATCTGGCCAGCCTAAGCTGAAGAATCTTGGCATCTCCAGAGCTGTGAGCAGTGGCCGGGAGGACAGAGCCCCTTTCCCCAGCCCACCCTGCATGCTTCCTGCACTTCTAGGGCAGCCCGGCACCGACAGCCTGGCTACCCTGAGCACTACGGTCTTCCTCATTCCTCCTCTGCAGGCCCGAGAGGCCCTCACCTCAGGGTGACTTGCCATCTGTATGAGCCTGAAACTCACCCAGCTCCCATAGGCACTGTGTGTCCTCCCTGGGCTATTCTTCCCGAGACCCAGGCAGCACACATCTGCATACTGGGGACAGCTGAGAGCCAGGGGCGGAGCCTGACTGCCTCACCTGGGGGGGGAGGGTGCGCTCCCACAGGCCTCCCAAATTTCCATTGTCATCTGCAGCTGCAGACCTGAGAACTTGCTTATGCTTCCAGTATGCTTTGACTCTACCCTCCATGTTCAGGGTAGCAGCCCGGTCAGGGAGCAGACAACCTGTCCCTAGGAAGAAGCACCTGTCACTCCACACACATGGGAGTCTGCCTCTCCTCCCAGTGCTCACCAACTGTTCCCCTACACCTCTGTGCCTGAGTGTCCCCCGCCGCACCACTGACATCCAAGGGTGTAGAAATCATTGTGCGGGCTTGCCAAGGCTGCCGGCTTGCTGGCTGGCTTGCTATTTTGTTGTTGTTGTTTAATGTATTTGCTTGTCGCAAGGTCTCACTATGCAGCTTGGACTCACAGTAATCCTCCTATGTTCAGCCTCCCCAGCTCTGGAACTCTAGCCAGACTCTGGCCAGCTCAGCCCACCCTGGGGGTGGGGGGGGTGCAGCAGGAAGTGCCAGGAATCAAACCTGCAGTCCCTGCATTTGCCTAAACAGGCACTTAGACCACGGAGCTATCTTGCCGGCCCCTGTTTGCTTGCTTTCTGAGCTGCGCTCCACCTCTCTGTAGAGAGCTGGTGCTGTGCAAAAGCCAGGGGACAGACTCAGGCCTTCCTGGAGGCTCTGTGACCTGGGTCACAGTGACCCTCTTGGGAAAAGAGACGCCCTCTGTCTTTACACTCTCTTCCACTGCCCAGAACTCTCCCAGGCAAAACGTGTTTTGTTCTTTTATATCCTAGATTTCAGAATTTTCAAATGATTAGAGAACTGCACTAGAGAGTCTGCCCAGACCCGGAAGGGCTTATGGGAGCCTGACTTGTCCCCTGTCACCTTCTCGGTACAGCCAGTGCTCTGACCCTTCCCACAGTGACCCACATGCGCGCCTCTCCCAGCCTGGAGCAGCCAGCCAGCCAGTCCACGGCAGGTCTCAGGCCCGAGCCTGCCACTCAGCTTTGGGGCCCTAGCTTCTGTCCTTACATAATTACCAATTAACAGTAACATCAAAGGAGGGCCTGAGTCCATGCAGAAGCGGGCTCTGCCGCAGGCTTAGGCCAGGGAGGAGGAGGCCTGCTCAGTGCCCATGCTGGTGTCCTAGAGGTGACTGTCCCATCCCATGCCCCAGGAGGCCACACAGGGTGCCCAAGCGGCTAGAAGCTTGTTTCCTTCAAAGGCAGATTGAATCAGCCTAAGCCTGGCCAGTGCTGCGTGGCGCGTGGTGCTCTGCCAGGAGGAAGCTGCGCCATGCTGCAGAGCAGCTTCTCCGGGCTCTTCACAGATGAGGGGGTGATCTCAGTCTGTCCTGCTCCGTGAGTCCACCTGCACACAGTGGCCTTTCCCAGGCCCTGGTGGTCACCCCAGCCTGTGCCCAGCTCCTGGGGCTTCCTGCTGGCAGAAGCAGTACACAGCACAGGACTTGAGGACGTGGCTCTCCTTGGTAGGTCTGCTTCCTGCTGTGGCAGCGCAGGGCCCATCTCATCCTGCTTCTCATCAGGAGCTGAAGTAGACAGTGTTGCAGAGAACAGGCGCCTGGCCACCACTGGAGGCTTTGCCTTTAACAGGTGGACCACCAGGTCCCAGAAGGGTGCCTCTGCTCTCCCCTGCTCCCCCTGTGCCTCCACTCAGGGCAGCTGCGGAGCCCAGGCTTGCCTCAAACTTGGGGACCCACCCACCTCAACCTCCCAAGTGCCAGGATTACAACAGGCACTGCCACACCTAGTTTATTTCTTTTTATAAACTCTGAAATCTGGTCTTTTCAAAACAACCGGCTACTCCAGGGCTGTGGGCTTAGGTAAGGGCTTGATGCATGCCTGGAGCACACCTCAGTGTTCCCAGGACACCAATTGAGTGGATACAGGACAGCATCCTTACCATAGGGAATGCACAGCAGAGCCCCTGGGATCCCATCTGTCCCGCAGGAAGCACCCCGTGACATTGGCCATGTGTGAACAGGGCTGGGTGCCCTGCTTGTAGCTGCTGAGTTACTCAAATCTCCTGCCCATGTTGGCGGCTGTCAGACAGGAGCCTCCCGTGCTCCTGAGTTCTCGGCCCAGAGCCTCACTGTGGCTATAAATACAAATTCCTGCCCATGGTGCTGCAGTTCATCCAGAGCAGTGCCAGCACCAGCCAGGTCCTAAACTAGAGGCCAGGCTGGGTAGTATAGCCAGGAGCAGCCAGCCTGTCCCTCTGCCAGGGGAGAGCCAGGTCTCCAAGTGCTTGGTAGAAACCAGGCTGCTTACAGTCCTGAGCCCCAAGGCTCACTCGGGCACCCAGCAGGATGGCAGAACAGCCTTCATTGGCTGCCCCGCCTCTGGAGGTATCTTCTGTTGGCTTGGCTGTGCTCCCAGCAGGACAGCATAGCTGGGATGCCAGAACTCATGGGAAGAGCGGGGCACCAGGCCCCTTGGTCCCACAGATGCCAGCTGGGCTGCAGTCTCCTCCCTTTCTCCTAGCTTCTGCCCGCCTCTGAACCTGAGCCAGGTCAGGCAGTCCACACACAGCTGAGGGGTAGCCACAGGTCAGGCAGTGATCTAGGCACTTTGATTAATAACAGCCCATGTCTGAGTGCTGTTCATCCCCCAGATGTGTGTCGGGCCCCTGCAAGATGCCTCAGCCCTGTGATGGAAGGGCCCTACACAGGTCAGGTGTCCCAGCCAGTAGGAGGGACAGCTGTCATAGGGCACTTATGATGCCTGCTGCAGTGAGACCACTCAAGTGCCCCTGCTTTCCTGTGGTGAGAGGCTCAGGAACTAAGGTTACATGCCCAGGGCCATGCAGAGAAAGGAATCATCAGGCCATGTCCAGGCGACAGTGTTCACCAGTGCTTCCAGCCGGGCCTCTCCCCACAGAGCCTGCATGGGGTGTCCACTGGAGCTGGCCCAGCTACAGCATGCTGACCCTGTGCCCCAGTCAACCAGCTAGGAAGCTGCTCCCTCTCCCCTTGTGACTGCAGAGGTACTCCACGTGTGAGCGCTCACCCACTGCCCGTCTCGCCTGCCGAGAAGCCAGCCTTACGCTAGGTGACAGCAAGCTGGCAGACATTGCGCCAAGGAGAAGCAGGGGCGGAAGCGGCCGACAGGCCAGAGTCTAGCTTCTGCCCATGGCTGGAGCTGCTGCCAGAGCAGGGCAGCCCCGCACCCATGAGATAACCTGGCCTTGGGGCCACATCCACCAGGGGTGAGGTGGAATCCTGGAAAGCCCAGCCCGTCACCCTCAGCCACCTAGCAAATACCCCAGCAGCAGCACCATTGGCAGGGGGTCAGGGCGAGCCTGGGGCCTGCTGGGGGCATGGGGTATCGGCACCACTTGGGTCACAGGTGGTACTCTGCAGCCCAGCTCTCCAGATGGACTGGCATACGTAGGCAAGGTGTCTGGTCTGTTGGGCTGAGTGTGGCCTTCAGCTTGTGAGGTTGATGGGAGAAAAAGATGTTTTGGGGAAAGAAAATAGGAGCCTAAGGCTAGCGCCCCCAAGAGCACGAGCCAGTGCCCCAGCAGGGCCAAGCCGTGTGCAGCGTGGCGAGGGGGGCAGTCACTAGGGTCCAAGGCGGAAGCACAGCTTTGAAGAGCTCACTGCGGTCTGCTGAGGTTCAGCCTCCCCAGAGTTTGAAACTTGGTTGCTTCTTCCGCTTCTCACTGCCCCACAGAAGCAGAGGAGCCTGGAGAGGGACGAGTACTTGGGGCCCGGTCCTTTCCATGTCGACTCTCCTGTTCCCGGGGCAGCCGGCAGGGAGTCAGCAGGCCTTTGAAGACGATGAGGACATGACTGGGGTCTCACCTGGGCAGCCAGAATGGCTAGGCAGTGTTCACTGGGCTAAAGACGTGTGGGCTGTTGTAGGCTCTGTCTGTTAGGTAACCTTGCTGTCCCCTGACAATTTGGGAAGCTTTCCCTGGTGGCTCTGAGTAACTTCAGAAGTGTTGTAAGATTATTGAGTTTGTTTAAAAACCCGAGGTGAAGCATGTTGACACACACCTGTGATCCTAGCACTCAGGAGGCTGAGGCAGGATGATCCCTGGGGGCTTAAGGTCAGCCTGAACTTCATAGTGAGACCCTGTGTCAAAAAGACAAAGGGGCTAGTGAGATAGCTCAACAGACTGAGAACCTGCTTTGGCAAGCACAGGGATCAGGGTTCAATCCCGTCCTTCATGCTGCACCAGCCCTGCCCTGAGCACTGAGCTGACCATCAAGACTGGGCATGGCGGTGCACACCTGTAATCCCAGCATTGGGGTGGCTGAGAGCAGGAGGATCACTATGAGGTTGAGCTGCATTGTGAAATCCTGTACCAAATACATAAAATGGGGGAAAAAAAAAAAAAGTAGAAAAATAATTGGGTAGAAAGGAAATGAACTCGTAGGGATGCTTGGCTCCTGATGGCACAGTCAGCTCTTCGACCATCTTTGAGGCTTAGACCCCTCATTTCCCAAAGGATTCCAGAGGGATTCTGCTATTTGAGAAGTAGCAATATTTGTCTTAAAGGATAAACCAGTTTCATCCACAAGAAATGGATCAATGTAACTGCGACATGGAATGCAGCTCTCCGAGTCCTGAGGGCACGGGGCAGGGCTGGGTCAAGGCCACCAAGGAGTATGTGGGCCTCATAGGCACCAGGGCTCTGTGTCTGGGCCCTCTGTCCAGTGCCAGCCTTCAGGCCTTTCCTCTCTGGAGGGCCAGTGTTGGTTCTAGGGACCCTGGGGACAGAGGTTTGCACGGCTTGCCCATCTGCCCTGGCCAGAGCAGCCCCTCAGCACACAGCTACCACTAACCTAACGACTTTTTCTCTTGTCTGTCTGTTTTCTCCTTCCTGTATCCTCGTTTTGTTTGTTTCCACCTGGCCTCTGTAGTACAAGTCTGTGTTTAGGTCCTACTCCCAGGACTTCGCGTCTCACCACCAAGCTTCCATCCAGCCTTTCCTTCCACCTACCTCCTCTTCCTCTCCACATTTCCCACCTGTCCACCCATCTCCAAGCTCCGACTTGGCGGGCCCTGCCGTAGCCAGCCCGCCTGCCCGCACCGTGGATGGGCCTCTCTCATCTTCCCAAGAGAGCAGCTTCCATGGGAACCTTGTCTGCCTTCCTTCCGAAAGTTCTTTCACTGACTCGGTGAGCACCCAGCACACGCGGCTGCACGGCGCTGCCAACCCCGTCCCCTCGGCCAGCAGCCAAGGCCACGATGGCAGGGCCGACCTCACAGCACTGCTGGATCGACAGCTGCGAATCCAGGGTGCCACAGTGGCCCACCCGCTTCCAGAGCAGAGAGAAGTATTTGATGCAGAGCTGCCCCCACTCTAGGAATCCTGTTTTCCACAAGTGGACAAGTGACTGCTCAGAGAGGGAGCTGGGAGAGCGAGGCAGCATGCGCCCCGAGCTTCTCTGTGGCTGCGCGAAGAGGAGGGGCGAGCGCTTGGGTTTGTGGCAGTGACAGGGAGGTGGTGGCCTGGAGCTGGGACATGGCCTGGCTTCCTGTCCTGTGCGGTGGCCCCTGGCACTGTGTGCTGCTCCCAGTGCTGGAAGACAGGTCACAAGGACAGGAGAAGGGGCAAAGTGTACCACAGGCAGGGCACTCCCCAGCCAGGCAGGCTGTTTGTGTCCATCCTTCCCACCTAATCAGGGGCTCCGTGGCCCCCATGAGTGTGGGGCCGCCTTTCCTGGACGGGCTCCAGAATGGGCCTTGATACCTTGGAAGATGAGGCCAGGGTCCTTTAGCAGCACAGCAGAGGCCACAGGTAGCCAGAGCAGCTTTGTGCCCTGGGACACCACAAGGGACTGTGAGCTCTTGGCCTCTGCCCTTTCTCTTGAGGCCACATCCTGGTCTGGGCACACACAGCCCTCGCAGCTGGAGTAACCAGAGGCCTGGCCCATTGTCCTTCCTTTCATCCTATCTCCTCCAGAGTGAGAAGGCCAGCGAGGAGGCTGGTGAGGGTGAATACGTCAGTCTGTATTCCTCTGGCCAGAGCAGCACGGAGCTGGCTCGCTCTCGAGGAGTAAGTAACCTCGGGCGGTGGCCTGCTGCATGTGGCCTGGCCTGGCACAGCTGGCCCCTCCCAAGACCACTCCCTGGCACCTGCTTCCGTTTGGCTGATGAGACCCTCCCGGCCGTGCACATGGAGCTCCCAGGCTCCCGGAAGCTGGCTCAGTGGGGATGGAGGCTGTGGCCTGCAGGCTGGGTCTCCCCTCCTGCTTCCACGCATGTGGTGCCACACCATATCCAGGAACCCCAGGACTGGGCCACAGGTCCAGTACACCTGGTATCTAGCTCCCTCTCCATCCTCCCCCTGCCTAGCATGCCCCCCTAGCTACTCCCAAGCAAGCTGGGGAGCCCCCATCATCATCATCCTCCCTGCACCACTGCCCCAGCTCATCGCAGTTGAGGTACAGTGGTCTTTCGAACGCTCGGCTTTGTAAAACATGAATGTGTTCAGAAGCACCACAGAGGTCACTGCCCCTGGGAATCTGAGCAGAAGGAGCCTGCGCTGAGGAGGCCAGGTCCCCAAGGACCAGAGTCCTTCCCAGTGACTGGCTGCATGGGCCCAGCCCTGGAGAGCACGCCCACTCCTTTGGGGTGGTGCTGCCACCCCAGGCACCAGTGGTCACCCAGCCCTGAGTAATTTCACTGCGGGGAGGCTGGCCCTGTCCTTGCTGGTGACCTGCGCCCCCGGGTCCTCCAGCCTGGCCTCCACCCCACCCCTCCAGCGGGCCCAGGGAGCCCTGACTTTCTCACTGCGCGGTGGCCCCACCACACTGCTCCTTGCGCCCACACCACTCTGGTTCTGGGGACATCGTAGAGCCGTGTTGTCACTGGGTGAGACTGCAGCAAGGCTGCAGGTGGAGGGTTGCAGCTGTGCGTGTCACTGGTTGGGGAGCACAGCTCACAGAGCCTCACTAGGAGCTAGTGAAGTTCCGCGCCATGCAGCGGGGCCCAGGGCACCCCTGGTTCTGGTGCACAGGGGCTGTGTGGTCTCCTATAGCCCGTAGCTTGGGATCCGCTGAGCAGGGCCCTAGCTCCTCAGGTGTCAGGGAGGAGAGGCACACACTGGGCATGGCCCTCTCTTCTGGGAGGTAGTTCAGGCACCTTCATCCAGATGGCAGCTGGCAGGAGCTCCCTTCTCCCAGAGGTAGGGTGCCATTTTTAGGGGTCTCGTGCTACCTGTGATCTCATGCACTCCTCACTAACCTGCTCCCACCTGGTTTTGCTCTCTAGGGACCCACCTCCAAGCCACCTGCAGGCAGGTCGCTGGGAAAACATCAGCCCAGGCACCGGCCACCTGTCCAGAACCCAATACTCCCTTCTCTCCGCAGGAGTCACCAGCTGGGAAAGACGGGCACTCCAGGGATCTGCTGGCAGGTGGCAGCACCACTGGCAAGGACAGCAGAGATGGCAACGAGAGGTAGGAAATCACAAGGGAGTGGCTAGTCCCTCAAGGGTTGTGCGTCCATGTGGTGATGCCTGTGTGTTTGTGTTGAGAGTCTTTTTTCTGACCCTCAAAATAGTACTTGCTCAGGCTGGCAAGACCCTGTCTTTAAAAAAAAAAATGTAGGTCAGCTCAGGCCTAGAGCTTAGTGCTGAGGACTTAGAGGGCAGGCTCAAGGCCGAGCCACCAGCACAGCTGAGGCTAACCTGGGAATAAGCAAATGGCCACACTCCACAGAGCCATAGGCACTGCCCAGCGCTTCTTGCGCCTTGCAAACCCAGAAGAGCCTTGCCGTGTTCAGACCCCAGCCAGCCTCTCCGGGCACCCAGAAGCTGAGGCATCCCAGGACGCGTGTGTGGCACACCCCCCGGCCTCCACCTCTTTGTCACCGTGGGTGTTTCTGTGCATATGTGGTGGTAGAGGCCCACAGCCTTAGTACTCAGGAGGCTGAGGCTGGAGGGTCCAAGTGCAAGGGCAGCCTGGGCTGCGCAGCACGTTGAAGGTTGACTCAGACTAAGTATTGAGACCTGAATTAGACAGATAAGCCTGCTTACAACACCTTGACTGCACTAAGGACATTAGGAGGTTCCTAATGTCATATAATAGGCAAATCACATTCTAGAGCCTGCTGTCTCAGAAATGTCTTACAGATCTTCATTTTTGTAAGATCAGCCAGGACCCACGTTGCATTTCAGAGTCACTGCTCTTTGATATTCTGAGACACAGTCAGCAGCAGTATTGGGAGCCACCTGAGCCCCCAGCTTCTCACCACAGCGCCATTCAGGACCATCCAGAGGCGTGCTCATGCCTCATACACCTGAACATGCCAGCATGCCCACAGCCTCTGGTGCCAGGGGCCTGTGGCCTGAGTGACACTTGCCACAACACCTACTTCTCCCACCAGGATCCCAAAGTCACCCGATGCTCTGGAGTCTGCTCAGTCAGAGGAAGAAGTGGATGAGCTGTCCCTCATTGACCACAATGAAATTATGGCCAGGCTGACACTCAAGCAAGAGGTGAGGGCACCCTGGCTTCACAGCAGGTCAGGAGGGTCAAGGCTAAGGTGGTCTTTGTGACCCTGGTGTCTCCATTGATGGCCTGAGCCAGGCCTGGCTTCCAGAAGGAAGTGTGCCGACTGCAGGTGGCAGAATCCAGAGTCCCACGGCTGCACCCGGGTCCTGGTGGTGCTGTCAGAGTGAGTGCCACTTCTGTGGAGCCTTACAGCCGCCTTTGCCTGGGCCACGTCCAGATTCTGCATCCTGTGGGGATAGCGCCTTGCTTCTTCTCCAGAGAGGAAGCAGGGCTACAAGAGCCCACCTTGTCCTTGGGCTCAAGGAGCTGCTTCCTGGGAAGCTCAGGCCCCTTCCGTGGCAGTCACATACCCACTCAGCTTCTGATGGCAAGAAAGCAGAGGGCCAGGTGGGGCTGGCAGGGCCGGAACCTGGGCATCTGGGCCCCTTCTCAGAGGGAAATCAGCTCACAGGCACAGCCGCCCCATCCTCTCAGAACCCTGAGAGGCAGTGCAGAACAGAATATCATCTCTGCCCCACTTGGAGTCACAGGGCACTGGGCCATCGTCCGGGCTCACAATATCTTTTTTTTTTTTTTTTTTTTCTTTTTTTTTTAAGAATTTTTTTTTCTTGTTTCAGAACTTTTTTTATTTATTTATTTTTATGGTCAGCTCAGCCTGCCCTGAGGGCAGGGCTGGTGCAGCATGTGGTGCCGGATATTGAACTGCGGTCCCTGCAGCTGCCTAAGCTTTCCTAAGCAGGCGCTTTAGACCACTGAGCCATCCTGCCGGGCCCCCAGGCCCACAATATCTTGTCTGCCAAGTAGGGAGCCATAAATGGGCTGCAGAGGACACACAGCCTGGCGCTGCTGAGTAGAGTGGAACAGGGGACTTGCGGTCCTGCACTGGTGTCTGTCACCTTGGTCCAGTTGACACCCTCTTTGGTTGTTCGCACTCCAGGGTGACGATGGACCAGATGTGCGCGGAGGATCAGGAGATATCTTGCTGGTGCATGCCACTGAGACGGACAGGAAAGGTTTGTCTGCGTCCGCAGCGTCCAGGGACTCAGTCCCAAGGGCACTGGTGTTCCTCAGCTCTCCTAGAAGCCCCTGGCAGATCTGAACTTCTGGTCTGGTATTGTTGGGGTGGAGGAGGTGGAGCCCACCTATAGCCAGCTGTCTGGGCCTGGTGTCCTTCAGGAAAGCATGGTGGTACCCCCAGAGCCTTTGGGGAGCTCCACAGGGTGAAGGCAATCGCTGGCACTTAGGCATGCTCCATGGCCAGCGCCTTGGGGAATGGCATGCTGAAGGATGTAAAACCTAGGTGCCCTGGGCAGCATCTACACCTTTCCTGGTCCTCGAACTGACCCAGTGTCCCAGGCACACTGGCTCTAACTTGACGTGCTCCTCAGGAAGCTCTGGGAAGACATGTGTCCTGTCCCAGAGCCTCACCATGGCCAAGACATGGTTCTCACAGGCCAAGGTCCACCCACCTCACCAGCCTTCCTGCCCTGACCTTTGGGAGGGTGGGAGGAACAGGCGACTTGTGCCCCATGCTGCTTCCAAGGCCTGCTTCAGAAGGCAAAGAAGGCAGGCCTGTTTGCTGGGCAGTGCAGCACACACCTGGATCTCCAGCACTCTGGGAGCCAGGCAGGGTTGCAAGTTCCAAAACAGACTGTCCTGATTTTACATCAGAGATTATTGGGAGATGAGTCACACAGCAGACATAGGGTCGTACAACTTGGGGCAAGCCCCTCCAAAGGGAAGGGGGAGCTGCATATAGCCCAGTCTCTCCGGCTCTTGGCACAGCCCGAGTCCCCAGTCCTGCAGTGGCAAGCCCTGCCATCCAGAGGGTCCCTCTGGGTTAGCCTCAGGCTCCTACCGACGAGCTTAGCGTCTGACACCAGCCCTGCTCTGTCCTGCCTTGCCGCCCCCACAGACCTGGTGCTGTACTGCGAGGCCTTCCTGACCACCTACCGGACCTTCGTCAGCCCCGAGGAGCTCATCAGGAAGCTGCAGTACCGATATCCACCCAGCTGACGGGCAGTGTGAACGGGCCACAGCCCCTCCCACTCATGCCGACCGGGCAGGCAGTGGGCGGCTGTGCCTTGTCTGTGGTGCCACTGGCGCTGCCCTTCCACCAGCTCTGCCTCACAACCCAGACCTGGGGACGCGTGACTCCCACAGGGGTGGCAGGGAGGGCTCAGAGGCGTGGGTGGACGCGCTTCCACACCAGTTGCCTCTTCTCAAAGCTGAGCCTGCCAGGCTCCTGCCCAGCTCCTTGCCCTGCTCCAGAAGGCGGTGGGCACTGCCCGTTTCAGGCTACTCCCAGCCTTGCAGCCAGTGAGTCCCATCTGCTGGGCAGCCACTGTCCCTTGAGCAGCGTGTCCTGCACACCCCACCCTGCCTGCCTTCTGGGTGCTCTGAGAACCCTAGGTCTACAGGGCAGAGGTGGACACTCCAGCAGGAGCCAGGGGCCCCGCCAGCCTCACGTTGTCTCAGCACCTGCTGCCGGGGCTGGGAAGGCAGTCCCGTACTTGCCAGACTCCCACTCGCCAGATGTGACACTCCCGTACCTGTGCTCTGGCTCAGCTCCAGAGCTGTTTTGACGTCACTGCCATACCGCGTGTGGGCTGTGATTGGCTTCCTGTCACGTAAGCCAGGAAATGGAGGCTCGGCCCACACCCAGGTTCTCGGCCCCTCCTGTCCCTGGTCACAACATAGTGGCCTTGAGAGATGGGCACGGTGCCAGGAAGTGCTCCCCTGCACCAGGCTTACCCTCCCTGAGGGTGCCCTAAGGACAGTCCCAGGATAGACACTCAAGGAAGGTGGAAGGAGCCCTCCCTCCCGCGCCCTCCCTGAATCCTGGGGCCCACCTCACCTCTTTGCGTCTCGGGAGGCGGAAGCCTGGACTTGGCAGCGAGGCTATGGTAGCCTCAGGAAAAGTCCTTGGGGCCAGTGGTCTGGGCAGAGCCTGGCTTAGCACTGCTGCCCCTTTGCTCTGGGACCTGGTGCTTCACACACTAGGCTCCTGGCCGTGCCAAGCCCTCAGCAAGTGCCACTCAGCATCCCCTGAGGCACCCCCCACCATGTGTGCCCTTAACCCATGCCCCACATACGAGAAGTTCTCGCCCTTCGCCGACTCATTCAAGAAGCGTGTGAGCAAGAACACGTTCTTCGTACTGGTACGGGTAGTGGACGAGCTCTGGTGAGTTGCTTTGCCCAGGGTGAGACCATGGCCCTGGCCACAAGGCAGGGTAGCCTTTCTTATAGGGATTACGTGACTGCTGTGGCCCCGCTGCTCCTGAGGCAGCCACAGTGGAGCCTCTACCCGTCCACCCCACAACGCAGCCCCTTTCTCCTCCGTAAAGGCTCTGTAGTGATTTGTCCTCCCGTCTGGGCCGGGTCCCCTACAGCCACGCACATAGTCTAGGACCCAGGTGGCAGCTGGGCAGAGCAGAGGTGGCAGCCACTCCTGACCCCTCAGTATTTCTGTGCCTGTATTGCCATCTCCGCCATGGCCTGTGCTCTTTCTACCCTGAACAAGCCTGCCATGAGCAGCCATTCCAGGTGTGCAGTACTGGGACACAAGGTGCCCAGTGCCAGCCTGTTGCCTGGGAGACAGCAACTACACCCGAGGACCATGTCATCTCCTCAGTGTCTCCTAGCTCAAGTGAGACAGGCTCTACACAGCATGACTACGTATTTCTCTCAGTAGCCCAGGCCTGTGTGACCTACGTGCATGCTGGATGAAAGGGACACATTAGCAAGACAGCTGCTGATGTGGGCAGCTGCCACAGGTCCCTCAGTCCCCACAGGGTGCTGGCTGGTGCCCTCAGGTCGTCACGTGCCTACCCCTCACCCTGTGCCTTGGCCCTCAGCCTGGTGGAGCTGACAGAGGACATCCTAAAGCTGCTGATGGAGCTGGTCTTCCGCCTGGTGTGCAACGGGGAGCTCAGCCTGGCCCGCGTGCTGCGGAAAAACATTCTGGACAAGGTAGACCAGAAGAAGCTGCTCAGGTGTGCCAACTCCGACCAGCCCCTGGCAGCCAGGGGCGTCGCGGCCAGGTGAGGAGCCCACACGTGGGCCGCAGCCTCACATCCCCTGCAGTGCCTCAGGACAGCCCCAGGTGCCCTGTGGTTGGGCCTCACCCCTGGGGCCCCACAGGACAGGAGATGGGGGAACATGCTTAGGCTGGGGTCAGCCCTGCGCTGCACAGGCTTGAGGGGGCCAACGCCACCTCCCTGCCATTTGCCCATTCTCAGGAACCCAGACACAGCCCAGTCTCTCTCCTGCCCCTGTCCCACTCTAGGGTGGTTGACCTTCCACAGGCCACACCACCTGTGTTCTCATGGGCCACCCAGAGGAGGCTTGGGGCTTGGGGCTACTGGGCTCAGGAAGCTGAGTCTCCATTCTGGAGGCTGCAGAGCACTCTGCAGGGCCAGAGAGGCAAACAGACTTATCCCTGGAGAGCCTGTGGCCCGGGGGTCTGACGAGCAGTGAGCTGGTGGCAGCCTCTGCCTTCCTGCCGTGGTGTGAGGTCCAGGTGGCTGCTCCCTTCACTCACCTGGAGCCGGCAGTGTTGCCTGAGCACGCTCTTCTGCCTCTGTCTGCCAGGCCTGGGACCCTGCACGACTTCCACAGCCACGAGATAGCCGAGCAGCTCACGCTGCTGGACGCCGAGCTCTTCTACAAGATAGAGGTGCGGAGGGCGGGCAGCACCGGGCAGCTGTGCTGCTCAGGGGGCAGGCGGGGGTGGGCAGTGCTGCAGGGCCTGTTCTGTCTCCCTCTGTAGATCCCTGAGGTTCTGCTCTGGGCAAAAGAGCAGAATGAGGAGAAGAGCCCCAACCTGACCCAGTTCACAGAGCACTTCAACAACATGTCCTACTGGTGAGGGGACCACAGCGCGCCGGGGGCTCCCCAGAATCTCAGGGGTGGATTTCTCATGCCTGCCCCTGCTGGTCTCTGCCTGCCAGGCGGCTGTCAGCAGACTCAGGCACAGTGGGCACTCTGTTGCCGACAGAGAAGTCCAGCTGAGGGCAGAGCAGGTTCTGTTAATACTTTCCTTCTGCCTTCACTTGGCCTGCAGTGTGTTCCTAGTCAGGGCTCTGGCTTTGAGGCCGTAGCCAGCCAGCCACATCCTGGCTGCGGCAGACCCAACCCCATGTGACCCCGTGGCCCAGAGGACTGAGGTGTTTCTGAGATCCACTTATGGGGGCAGAGAGGGTCCCAGGCCACTTCTCGGCCTCAGAAGCCACTCTTGCGAGTGTGTTCAGTACTTGCAGCTGGTACTGTTTGGGGCGCTATGGTTCTGGGGCTTGTGGAAGCTGCCCATGCCTGAGGCCTGGCCTCTGGTACATATAGTCCTTTACTGAGTACCAGAGACCCAGGGACCCTGTTATAGGGTGAACGGTTGGTGCAGCGTGGGTGCCTCCCCAGAGTCGCCCCATAAGCCGCGTAGGCTTGAGGCCACCATGAGGATCCTGGGGCCCCAACGAAGCAGCACTTGCTTTCTACTGTAGTGTTGTACTGGTGGCTGCTGGGTTCCAGGAGGCCCAGTGTCTGGCTACACAGTGGCTCCTGATCAGCCATCAGCTGGTCTCCACCCGGTTCTGGAGAGTGCCCATGCTGCAGAAGCCTGGGCTGCTTGCCTGTACTATAGAACCCTGCCCCCTAAGCAGAGGCCAGGCTGTCAGCTAGGCTCCCGGAGTGTGGGCTCAGCCTGGCCGCGCAGGCCTCACCATCCCACCTGCGCTGGCCCCACCTGCGCGGGCCCCACCTGCGCGGGCCCCACCTGCACGGGCCCCACCTGCGCGGGCCCCCAGGCCCCATCAGCTCACCTGCTTGCGCCTACAGGGTCCGGTCCATCATCATGCTGCAGGAAAAGGCTCAGGACAGGGAGCGGCTGCTCTTAAAGTTCATCAAGATCATGAAGGTGATGGTGCTAAGCCCCCAAACCTCCTCAGGCCCTGCCAGGAGCCCTGCACCCCCTCACGGTCCCTCCCTCCACAGCACCTGAGGAAGCTAAACAATTTCAACTCCTACCTGGCCATTCTCTCAGCACTGGACTCGGCCCCCATCCGCAGGCTGGAGTGGCAGAAACAGACCTCGGAGGTGGGAGCAGGAGCAGGATGCAGGCTTGTGCTCACCTGGGCCCTCTGCTGCCCCTTGTGTCCTGTGCTGAGGGACTCGGGGTAGTTCCGGTGTTGCATCGGCCGTGGGTTCCTGCCTTCCTGGGGCTGCCTAGCCTTGCAGTGGGTGGAGTGGGTGCTACGGAGCCAGAGGGAGGGGCAGAGCAGACACCAGAGGGGTGTTTCTCAGCAGGAAGGGCACATTGTGTGCGCATGCGCGTGCGTGCGCATGCTCACAGCCGCTCTGCTCCTACACAGGGCCTGGCTGAATACTGCACGCTCATCGACAGCTCGTCCTCCTTCCGTGCCTACCGAGCCGCACTCTCGGAGGTGGAGCCCCCGTGCATCCCATACCTGTGAGTGTGCGGCCCCATGCCTGGGGCGTCTTCACGAATCCCACTGCCCTGTCACAGTGCCTGCAGTGATGAGGCATCTCAGGCTCTCTCCGCACCTCACCCAGGCCCGGGCACCAGACTCCTCTGCCCACTCATGGCACCATTCATCTTCCAGGCCCTTGAGCCGGGCTGCAGAGCCACTGTGCCACAGGAGCCCTGGGTTACAGAGGTGCAGAAAGTGCCGCCCACATCGGGCCAGGGTGGAATTTGGCATGAGGGGAGATGGCAGCAGGGCCGGTTTCTCTTCGGCACCAGGACACAGGAGTGCTCCCTTGCCCTCCCCTTCCCTTAAGACCGGCTGTCCCTCTCTCCCTGCCTGGCCCTTGTCCGCAGGACTCAGTGCTTTTCAGGTCCCCATGCCTATAAATGAGGGTGCTTCACCCTCGCCCCTGGTCAGTTCAGTTTGTCTCACTGTATTTCATAGCCATCCTTTAGCTGCCCACGGTTCTGCCCCACCCTGTGGGCATAGCAGCTCCCCAGAAGAGCCCCATGGGCCTGCCCTGGCACCCAGGGACCTGCAAGGGTTGCCGTATGGAGTCTGCATGGTGGGAATCGGCTCCCTGGGCCTGCTCTGGTCTGCGCTGTGTTCTCAGCGGCATGGGCTGGAGTTGCTCATGGTGAGCCAGCTGGTCCTGGCACTATGGCCACCTCACCGCTGACCCACCAGCCTCCAAGTCAGTCTCCAGCAATAACTGGCTTCTGTACCGTCATCACAGGGGTCTGATACTGCAGGACCTGACCTTCGTCCACCTGGGCAACCCTGACTATGTGGACGGCAAGGTGAACTTTTCCAAGCGCTGGCAGCAATTCAACATCCTTGACAGCATGCGCTGCTTCCAGCAGGCGTGAGTGCCGTGGAGGGGCCGGGACAGCGCAGAGCAGTTAGCACAGACACGGGACTGTGGCCCAGGATGGGAGGGGAGGGGCACCTAAAACCCCATGGCATTGTTGGCTCCAGGACAGCGGCAGCCAGGTGGGCCATCAGAGCCCCCAGGGTGGCCACGCTTGTGCTGCAGCTCAGAGCACAGTTTGTCTCCATGTCAGCGTGTCGTCAGAGTGGGTGACAGCAGCCTCTGAGGTTGGGGTGGCTGGCACAGCACTTGCTGAGGTGTGGGGATGAGCAAGGCCTGATGCCCTCTGAGTGGGTGTGGCTCCCTCCCCAGGCATTACGACATCCGGAGGAATGATGACATCATCAACTTCTTTAACGACTTCAGTGACCATCTGGCTGAGGAGGCCCTATGGGAACTCTCTCTAAAAATCAAGCCCAGGAACATAACCCGGAGGAAGACAGATCGGGAAGAGAAGACCTAGGAGCAGCTTATGCAGGGACCAGATGCTCAAGAGCCCCCGAGAGGGTGCGGGCTGCCCGGCATGGCCCGGCTCCTTTCCTGCAAGAGCAACCCTGGCCTGGCCCAGGCCCAGGAAACAGAGCAGAGCAGAGTGGCAGGCAGCCAGGACTGACTGCACCTCCCTCCCCGCTCCATCCCTGATGCAAGAGGGACGCAGGGGACGCAGTGGCAGGCACCTACTCTCCAGCCCTGGTGAGAGGTGGCGTTGAGCAACCCTGGAGCTGGCTGCAGCCCTGCAGTGCTGTGCTCGCCCCACTCCCATCCAGCCCCTTCGCTGGTGCGCAGCGTGGCCCCAGGACCACACTGTTCTGGGGAACAGGGACAAGGGGGTGGGAGGGAGGCACTGGGCCACCAGAGAAATACTGGCAAGGGCCACCTTCCGCTGCGTTCGCTGCTGCGTGCCTTAGCACCCTCCTGCCCTCCCTGCCCTACCTCAGGGCCATCAGGTCCCTCAGGAGGAGCAGCCACCCAGGAGCCTGGCGTGGACAGAGTGGGTACCAGTCCTCCCTACAGAGGTTGACAATCGGCTTGGAGGCCGGGTACCCATGGCACCGTCATACACACATGGCTCCTGGGCCAGTGAGCATCCGAGGTCCAGAGGTGCCCCCAGCCCAGTGCCGCCCAGTCAGGAATGCCGGAACCTACTTCCACTTCCCTGACCCAGGCCAGGGAAGGAAGGCCAGGCCGAGAGCAGCCCTGCGCACTGCGCAGGAGTCTCCCGGCCGGGCTCCCTGCGCCCTTCCCAGATCTCCACGCAGCTTTTCTCATGGAAGGTGGGGCTGTTTCCCCTCCCCTGGCTGTTCCATATGTCCTGTACGTAGGGAGGAAGGAATGTGTTTGCTGTCCCCGAGGTTCCCCTCTGGCAGCTGTCCTGCTGACTGGCCAGAATCTGTCACTTTATTATTTAAGGAGTGTGTGTGTGCAGTCGCGGTGTATTGACAGTATTGTGTGGGTTGGGTTTTTAGTTTGTGCCCTCTCCTAGAAGTCCTCCCATTTCAGCCCTGCCTTCACCCCCGCTGGGGCCTGCCTGGCCTATGGGACTGAGACGCCCTGCCTTTCTGGGAGCCCCAGGAAGCTCCCGGGTGCAGGCCAACCCAGTGCTGTCCCAGCCGGGCCTACTACCTGCCGAGCCCCTGTGGACGCAGGTGCTTGCATGGCAGCAGCTGTCCACCCAAGCCCGCGGAGGCAGGATCAGAGCTGGCACTTGAGCAGAGGTGTCCAGGCGAGGAGCACGGAGACAGGCGGTGGCTGCTCAGTGAGCGCACGAGGCCTGCCAGCCATTTGTGTGTAACTTGCTGGCTGACGGGCAGCCGCCAGGCTGGAGCTGGGCAAGTCCTGGGGCGTCCCGCCCACTGTGGACAGGCAGACCCCCTCCGGTGCCATGGAGCAGGCCAGGGCACACCTCGGGCCTGGCCTGAGCCCTGACTCCGGCTCTCTGGCCCACGGCGCTGTGGCCGCCTCGTGACTTTCCCCGTGTCACGGTGTTACAGACCCCACTCGTGGTCTGGCAGTGGTGTCTTCCTGCAGACATTTCAAATGTGTAATTTTTATATGAAAGAAAAATAAACAGATGAACGCTGCCATGACGCACCTGCCTGCGCAGTCCTGGCCCCTGGGGCCCGGGTCACAGTCTCTGTCCCCAAGCTGCTCTCTGCAGGTAGGCTGTTGGGCTCCTTTCCTGCATGCTCCCTCCGGGTTTGCTATCTGGTCATCACCCGGATCCCTAAAAAAGGATGTCTTCTCAGTGGCACTCAGCGCAGCATCTATAGCTGAGCCCTCATCCTCTTATCCAGAGCCACCGTGTCCCCTCGCAGGCACTGAGTCCAGGGAGGATGAGGCCATCCGTCCCCTCCCCCTCTACATGCTCCAGGAGCCATGCCACCTGCTGGGGCCCCCACCCCACAGCCTCCCTGCAGTGAGACCACACCGCACCACAGCAGGAGGAGTGGCAAGAGGTGGGGGTGCTGTGGGCTCAGTACTCGGCCCCACTCCTATTCCTGGAGCAGCTGCCACACTAGCCAGCTTAGCTTGTGTGTCCCCGCAAGGAAGGGGACCGTCACAGAGTTGCATTGCACTGTGCATTTCTGACCTGGTCCCATCTACCTGTGAGTGCCCAGAGTGTGAGTGTAGTTGGGAAGCTCCCTGTCAGCCTGGGGAGCACTGGGCTCCTCGGTGACCACAGGCCACTCAGCCACGCCTGCCTCAGGTTTGGCCAAGGACCACTAAGGCCCAGAGGGTCCCCCCGGGTCCTAGGAACACATGCTCAGCAGGGCCCAGGGGACTTGGGTGGCCATAGCACCAAAGGCACAGGGCCATGCGTGGCAGTGCTGCCAGCCCCCTTGAGCTGGCTCCTCCCAGCTGGACCCTGAGCACAGGCAGTAGCCTGGGGAAGGGGTGCAGCTCCAGGCACCAGAGACCGTGTCCAGACAGCAACTGGTACACCAAGGGACCTGGGTGGGAGTGGGCACAGGGGCATCATCTGCGCTAGCAGCCGCTCGGTTGACGTGTACACCTGCCAACAGCTTTTGGGGGCCAGGTGCTTGCGTGGCCCTCAGAGCAAATTCACAACGTGAGGAAGAGCTTCTGGCCACAGGCAGTAGTGAGCAGGTGTGCTCACAGCCTTCGTGGAGGCCAGGCAGGGGGGGTCACAGATCGGAGCCCAGGCTCACAACCCAATCCCTCAGCAAGACTCTGGCTCAAAAGCTAAAAATGCCTGGGAGGGAGCTCAGTGTGAAGGTCCTGGCTTCCATCCCCAGTACTGGGTGGTCAGGGACAAGGAAACAGCCCTTGGTATTAAAGAAGTTAACTGTAGTCAGAAACCCACCCACCAGAGCAGCCCTAGCTACTCACATGCGAGACGCTGACCCTGCATGGGTCCTGCCCCAGAATGCAGAGGGAAAAACACCTCCCCTGGTTAAGTGTCGGTCGGGGTTTTCTTAGCATGGTGCAGGGGACAGAACGCAGGTGTTCTCTCGAACAGCACCGTGTCCTCAGTCTCGTGGAGTCTTGTTTTTTGAGATAAGGTCTCTGAAGCTCAAACCCCAACGGCGCTCCTGCCTCAACCTCGTGAGTGTTGGGGTGACCGACGTGCAGCCCCACACCCAGAAAAGGCCAAGTTTATTTTGAGACAGGGTCCCACATTGTTGTCCAGGCTGGCCTTGAGTTAGTGTTTATCCCGCCTCAGCCTCTGCAGCAATGGAGTTAGTGGGCAGTGACACCACGCCCAGCTCGGCTTGTTTGGTGACTAGAATGTCACCTGACACCCACTGCCACAAGGATGGGGACATGTCAGCCCAATGTATCAGTGGCCGTGCCAGATTTCTTAAGTCCTCCACCCAGGCAGCAGTGCCTGGAGACTGGGACCAAGGTGGGCAGGAGCAGCAGGAGCCAGACCCTCCCCCATGCCCCGCCTCTGTGCTGCAGCCTGGTCACCTTGAGCACCCTGGGGTCCGTACTTCCAGCCCCGACTTGTGCATAGATGGTGGGAGAGCCACTTTGGACATGTGCACGCCCCCCATGTCCCCCCTGCCTCCCACCTCCCCCAGAGCCAGGTGTTAGGGTGTAGAGTCCTGAGCAGGAGATGGGTACAGTGATGTCCCTCAGCCTAGCTGGGTGTCACAGCCACCACGGCACAGGCCAGACTACTGCATGGCCCCAGCTGCCCTCACCACACCCCGAGAACAGAGCAAGCAGGAAGGCCCCGTGGGATCCGACTCGGGTGACCTCAGTCGTAGAGCAGCCCTAATTATAAATGCAACATCCGGGGGCCCAGCAGGATGGCTCAGTGGTCTAAAGCGCCTGCCTCAGAAAGCCTGGGTGGCTGCAGGGACTGCAGTTCGATCCCCGGCCCCACATGCTGCGCCAGCCCTGCCCGCAGGGCAGGCTGAGCTGGCCATAAAAATAAACAAAAGTTCTGAAACAAGAAAAGAATAAAATAAAATAAGATAATTCTTTAAAAAAAATTTTTTTTTAAATGTAACATCCTGCACCCCGTCATCCCACCACTCAGGAGGCTGAGGCAGGAGGGTCATCCAGAATTCAAGGCCATCCTGAGCTATGTAGTGAGACCTTGTCTTAAAGGACAAAGGAAATTTCAGGGGCCAGGGAGATAGCACTATGACAAGTGCCTGCCTTGCAAGTACAAGGGCATGAGCTTAGTCCCCAGCCCCACATGCCAGGCATGCCCTCTCGGGCACGTCCAGGCACACCATCCTGGCCCCAGATGCTGGGGTTGCCCACCACATAAGGAGAACAGACTAGCACTGAAATGTCAGTATTTCCTTCTAAGTCAAAGCAAGCAGGGACTCTAGCTGTCACCTCATCAGTCTGGTGTCATCCCAGGGACCTGGCTGATGCCACAGAAAGCAAGCAGCAGACAGACATGGAGCCCCCTCAAGGTATAAGCTGCAGTGCAGTCCAGAAGGGCCAGGCACAAGGACATGCCTTCAACCTAGCTGCCTGGGAGGCTGAGGCAGGAGGATCCTGAGCTCAAGCCCTGCCTGAGCGGCTTAGTGATTTGGTGAGAACCTGGCTCAGAATATCCTAAGTGCTGGGGATTTGACTCTGGGGGAAGGCAGCTCCGCCCCACAACGTAAGGAGTCCATAGTACCGAGAGAAGCACATAGGGCAGGAGGCTTATCCCCCAGGTGCCGCTCTCCCCCAGCCGCGTGGGAACCCACAGGGACATCAGCCCAGAAGCGGCACACTGCAGGCATCGTGCAGCTCCCCACGGGAAAGCCCTATAACTGTCCAGACCCCCACCCTGGCTGTCAGGGAGGGAGCGGATGAGTGGAGACTGCCAGGGCCGGAGGACACTGGAGCCACTGGAAATGCCAGACCAAGACACCAAGAGACTGACCACAGCTACTCACCAGGGAGACATCAGAAAGGCATTCATAGCTGTGTGTGGTGTGCACACCTGGACCCCCAGCACTCAGGAGGCTGAGGCAGAAAGATCACCATGAGTTCAGGGCCAGCCTGGGCTACATAGTGAGACCTTGTCTCAAAGACAAAGAATGGGGTTTCTGAATGCACCATACTCTGAGCTGGGAGCTCAAGGAGGTTGTCGCAAGTGGAAGGGTGACCACAAGTATGATTAAAATCTAGGGTAGATGTTTACATAAAACTACCTTGGTAAAAGTGTCTTGGATCACAGCAGACTGTCCACTGGCTGTGAGCGCACATCCCATCAGTCCAGACTCTATGGCAGCCCTGGAGTCCTCTTTCCTGAGTGTTTACCAGCTGTGATCAAAAATCCAGTGAGTGCCACTGTTGGATGTCAGCAGAAACATGGCCTCGTAAGAACAACACAGTGTCCTCGTTCACCTTATTCACTGGCCCTGGCACCGAGACTCTGGCTGTGCCAGTGTTTCTGGACAGAGTATCACTCTCTAGTCTGGGCTGGCCTTGAACTCACTGTGTAACCCAAGATGCCTCAGACCCATAGCAGGCTGGGGATATGGCTCAGTGACGCAAGCACCTTCTTGGCAAGCTCAGGGTCCTGAGTTCAACTGCTGCTACCAAAAAAATATTTTAAAAAAAAATATGTAGGGATCCTCCTACCTCAGCCTTCAACTGCTAGGATACAGGCATGAACCATGCCTGCCCAAAGAAAATGGTTTTGAATGGACTGAGGACATCGAGCTGCCAAGATGGCACAGCTAAAGGCCCTCAGGAGGGAGGACCCCAGAGCTGCTGCCAAACAGTGCCAAGGACAGCTGGGCACGGTGGCACACACCTGTCATCCCAGCACTCGGGAGGCTGAGGCGGGAGGATCATTGTGAGCTGGATATCAGCCTGGGCTACAAAATGAGCTCGAGGCCAGCCTGTGCCGCATAGCGAGACCCTGTCTCAAAAAAAAAAAAAGACCAAAAAGAAGTGTCAAGGACAATGGGGAGAGCGTGTTTACAATGAGTGGGCAGATTCTAAGGGATTCAGCACAAAATGCCTTTTGCTCTTACCTTTAGGAAGCATTCCCTACCCTATGCTACAGTTTTTCTACCCCAGCCCCTAAAGTGCGAGCCTCACAGGTTTGAGCTGCACTGTCCTCGCCATCCCTGAAGCTGGAATAAGAGTCTGGGTGCCTCCAGACGTTTGTGTGCAACAGGAGCCAGGCAGAGCCAGGATGCAGAAGCACAGCCCCAGGCCTGGTGTGGTGGCACGTAACTGTCATCCCAGTACTCAGGAGGCTGAGGCAGGAGGATCGCCCTGAGGTCAAGGCCAGCTTGAACTGCATAGTATAATCCTGTCTCAAAAATAAGAATAGGAGCTGGCGAGATAGCTCAGTGGTCCACAGTGCCTGCCTAGGCAAGCGCACAGGGCCTGTGGTTCAATCCCCAGCACCACATGCCACACCAGCTCCCCCCCCCACCCCGCGAGTAGGCTAAAGCCAGTATAGACCCAAACAGGATGGCACAGAATCTACCTCCCTCGGCTGAGGTCTGGGCATAGCCAGTTGTGGCTAGGACAGTGCAGAGCTTACTGTGTCCTGGGAGGCTGAGTGTTCACACCCACAAGTTCAAGGCCAGCCTGTACTACGTGGTGAAGGGGTTCAAAATCCCCCACACTTGAACTTGAGAGCTGAAAAACAAAAATCTCTGTTGATCCCAATTGACTCTCAGGTGAAAAAGCCCTCTTGGCCCTATCCCTGGCCTTAAATGTGTGTGTGGAAACCAGCAAGCCAGGTTCTATTGCAGGGGCTTGGGGTGCTCCTCGCTGTAGAGCCCCTGCCTGGCACACAGTGAGGCCCCGGTGTCAATTCCAGTGCCACAAAAACTATAAATACAAGTGAGAGCCCTCACACACACAAACGACCGTCGGTGCCCACGCTGAGCCCCGCAACGGCGCCTTAGTCACAGCTGCCCAGGAGGCTGAGCACTCAGGTTGGTGTGGGGAGACACTGTCCCCAACAAACAGAAAAATGAAACACAGCCTGGGCTACAAAAATTGAGCTCAAAGCCAGCCTGAGCTGCACAGTAAGACCCTGTCTCAAAAAAAAAGACCTGGAGAGGCAACTCAGGGCAAGGATCCTGGGTTCAGTCCCAAGTACTACAAATACAATAAACAAACAAACAAACAAATAAATAAATAAATAGAAAAAGAAAAAAGAAAAATGAAACAGCTGGGACTCAGGATAGTAGGGGGACCTGGCTGCCCCAAATCAAGCCTTACCAGGGAGGCCCATGAGGAATGTCACAGTGGCACAAAAACAAACAGAGGAGAGGACGGATTTGAGGTCAGCCAAGAAGATGTCTGGATACCAATACTCAAGCCAACCTGAGGACTTTCCTGAGTGAGGACCTCTGCTTATAATGAAGACACTAAACGTACCTACAGTAAAGGAAAAGATAGGCTTGGCTCTGTTGAGTCCAGGGAGGAGCTGTGCTTTGGCTTTGGCATTGGTTTCTTGGGGGACAGGGTCTCACTAAGTGCTACAGGCTGCCTTACACTGACCTCCAGCTCATGGCTACCGTCCTGCCTCAGCCTCTCAAGCCCTGGGATGGCCTGGCGGCAGTGCGCACCCTCACTACAGGCCAGGAACAGCACTAGGGCTCTCACCTCCCGTCTCTTCAGCCCCCTAGAGGGAGTCCATTAGAAGCGTAGAACTTGAAGCTTCAAAAAAGAACAGTCTTGGGGCTGGGGAGATAGCTCCGTGGCACAAGTGCCTGCCTGGCAAGTGCAAGGTCGTGAGTTTGAACCCCAGTCCCACCAAAAAAAAAAAAGAACAGTCTTTGTTTTTTTTGTATCTTCCAGGGTCAAATCCCCTCAGGATTAAGTTTGAGACCATAGACAGTATTTTGTAGAACTGTCGTTAGTGTCAGCCTTCGGGACGAGTCACAGCCATTGCTTGGCCATTTTGCTTTCTGTGAAAGCCTGAGAGAATGTTTTTCTCTGGGTAACTCTCCTTAGACGCACTATAGTTCATTCATCCCTTTCCTCTGAGGTCCCATATCTCCTTGACCAGAAAATTTGGGAGACCTCTCAGTTATAGGATATTACAGCACAGGTTCTCTTTGTTATACAGGTCTTGCTTTGACTTGCCCTTGACCACCCAGCAAGGAAAAAAAAAATGCTTAATTACAATGCATGAAACGCAGAGCTAGATTGGTGAGATGAGCTTTAGGAGGCTTAGATTCAACAGCCTCCCAACATTACAAGCTTCACTGGTGGCCCACTGCAATTGCAGAACATTTGACTGTGTATGTATCTGCTTCCTCTTAGTCCAAAGAGAAGTATATTCTTTTCCTTTTTTTTTTTTTTTTTTTT